>VYZV01006541.1:9786-42774 GCA_013401275.1 Pandion haliaetus | reverse complement strand
TACTAGGAAGAAAATTAACTTTATTCCAGCTACAACCAGGACAGAGATGAAGACAGTTTAATAGATAAAGGAAAAGCCATGCATGCAAGCAAAGAAAACAAGGAATTCATTCATCACTTCCCAGTGGCATGCAGGTGTACAGCCATCTCCAGGAAAGCAGGGCTCCATCATGTGTAACAGTTACTTGGGAAGAGAAACACCATCACTCCAAATGTCCCCCCTTCCTCCTTCCCCCAGATTTTACTGCTGAGTATGATGTTGTATTGGGTTTGTGTGGAAAGTTTTTGGTAGCAGGGTGGTTACAGGGGTGGCTTCTGTGAGAAACTGCTAGAAGTTTCCCCTGTGTCTGACACAGTTAGTATCAGCCAGCTCTAAGATGGACCTGCTGCCCACCAGTGATAGTGGTAGTGCCTCTGGGAGAACAGATTTAAGAAGGGAAAAAATTGAGGCAGGCACAGAAAAGGCAGCTGGGAGAGAGGGATGAGAACATGTGAGAAACAACCCTGCAGACCCCAAGGTCAGTGAAGAAGGAGGGGGAGAAGGTGCTCCAGGCCCCAGAGCAGAGATTCCCCTGCAGCCTGTGGGGAAGACCATGGTGAGGCAGGCTGTTCCCCTGTGGAGGTCCACAGTGGAGCAGATATCCACCTGCAGCCCATGGAGGACCCCACACCGGAGCAGATGGATGCCCAAAGGAGGCTGTGACCCCGTGGGAAGCATACAAAGTGTATGGTTACAGTATGAAAATGCTGTCAAATGCCTTAACTGTCTGTCTTCTTAGTCATAAGTACCTATTTATGGAATTATCATAAGTGTCTTCCAAAATGTACACTGGCTGTGCAAACTAGTCACACATCTTGGCAGGAAGAATGAATTAGATCTCTGGTCTTCATTTATTCTTCAGAGTACACCTAAGACACCATAATGAATATATCCCTCACTATGCCCTGCCTTCAAATGTAAAAATCATTAATCTGGAAAAAAAAAGTCAATTAACACAAATGAAATTCAGACAAAAACAGACTGTAGCCTATAGGTGGCAAATCACTGCAACTGTGAGGGAAATGAGAAAAGAAAAGTGATATACAGCTGTTCAAGACAGGTCATTTTGTAAACAGATACTCAGCATCTTCTCTCAATTGCAACAGATGTTCTAATGTTAGAAAAAGGCATTTGAGTGCAACAAGCTGTATTGGCTCACAGTTGACTAGAAGAAGAGAGTTCTAAGGCTTTGGGTTAGTTTTCAGACATGAGTCTATGATGCCAGCTGAGACATCCTACAGTATCCAAGATTTCTGTATGACTGACTGTGATGACGCAGGATTGGTGGATATATGAGACTTTCCAAAGTGACAGCTAGAGGATACCCTGTAGCATCTACGGTTTCATTAGATGTCTAAGCTTAAGTGACTCAATCACACTGTGGTATCTAATCATCTGGAAAGAGATGCTGGTTTTTCTGGTACAGGATGAGAGGAGAGAAGGTCTCCATGTGGTGTGGAACAGGTTTCATATACCAGGAAAAGAAGAAACTGAACACAGTGCGTGACTATTCATTCCTTGGAACAAACCTTCCCATATTGTCTGTGCTAAGAATTTGGAAAGTGATAGGTTTCTTTACATAAGGTGTTACCAGGGCCTCTGTGGTATTGTGTACTGTGCTGTGGAGGTAAGAGACAGGGCAGGTACATAGGATCTTAACACAGAGAGACACCAGAGTCTTGGGGTACTCTCTGGCATAGGCAAGCTATGCTATATAATTTATCACCTATAAATTTAGTTGAAAGCTCTTTTATGAGACAGAATGTTTCTATGCACTGATACTCTTATTCCTCTGTGGTCAAGAAATCACTTAAACCAGCCTTGACACCTAGTCATGCCACTTTAACATAAATATATACTAACATGGAAGAGAACAGTGTGAATGTGTTTTAGTTCACATATATATATGTATACATATAACAATTGGCTTAATTGAAAAGGCCTTTTTTTAGGAAATTCTACAATGTAAAATATGAATATTTCAAAAATATTATCCAGGGAGGCAAGAACCTGATGTAAAATGTCTGGCAGTAAAATATTGACATCTATAGAAAAATGAAATACCCAAACCCGCTATATTTAAGATCATCAGTGTAATATATTTTTTTGCTTCCTCATATCCTACTTCTAAATTATGTTGTTACTTTTTGTCATTTTATTCTGGTGTTGTCTGAAATCTCTTAATTTCCCTTCCGTGCATTTACCTCATTCTCCTTTTGTCACCCATAGAGAGCTCTTTCATAGAAAAACAGGACAATGGCATGTCTGTACCATGTTGCTGCCAGCTGGCTGGGAAGGTTCAAAAGACATTTTCAAAGGACTAGGGAGAGGTTTGTTTTGAAGCACCTCCAGATTTTTTTATTGGAACAGAAACACAGTAGGGTTCCTCTGCTTACAACAGCCAGATACTGAATACACACAATGGTATCTGCAGACACAGTGGGCCTTACACATTTTTCTTATATATGCATCTGTTGACTTCAGCAGAATTTTTCCTGAGTTAGCTAAGTGTAGTTGAAAGCATATTCCAGCCCAGTGAGCTTATGAAGCACCTAAGGAAAGAAATGTAGATGTCTGATATTCTCACAGTTGACAATTTCTTTCTTCTTCTTTTCTTTTTCCCCTTCATACTCTTCTCTCCCATCTCCATGATCACTGTGATTAAGCAAAATTTTATTATAGGCTTT
Source organism: Pandion haliaetus (assembly GCA_013401275.1). NCBI lineage: Eukaryota > Metazoa > Chordata > Aves > Accipitriformes > Pandionidae > Pandion > Pandion haliaetus. The sequence goes on along the minus strand of VYZV01006541.1, from coordinate 40,048 downwards.
TCATTGTTGTAGCTTAACAACAACACCTCTTTCCAATATGAAATTTTTTCTGGATTCAGCCTTCAATCTTATAATACTGTGACAATAAGGATTATTAATGACATTTCTTCAGCAAGTCTTGGTCTAAGACTGCCATCTTGAACAATCAATCATGAAAGAAATATGTTAGTGGGAAATAAGTTTTGAATATACATTAATTTGAAAAGATTACTTTAATCAAGAGTCAATGTAGATATTTCACACTGGAATTATTTTATGGAAAAACAGATTTTGATATTTTTCTCCCAGAGGACTTTCATAAATCTGATACTTTAATATAACTGGTTGTACAAAACCAAATTATTTGAACTGATATCTGATTTCTGCTAGTTAGAAGTAGATGCTGAGAAAAGTATTAGAAATAGCATAGATAGAGAACATCCCATTACTTCCAGCCTCCATCAGCCACAGATGGTTTTCCGACCCACAAGTTTCTAGACCATTGTATTTAACTGCAGTCAATCTGTTTCTTACATGAATTTCCTAATCACTCCCTGAACCACTTTATACTTCTCAGTAACCAAAGCACCTCCCGTGACAGTGAATTATACAGTTTAATTATGCATTCTGAGGAAAAAAAAAATTGTTTGTTCACTCTCTTGCTTTAAAATACCCTGATTGTTCTATTTGATTTCATGTTCTTCTTGCACTATGAAAAATAACATATTGTCATGCTTTATTCACCTTTTCCATATAATCAGGATAAATCTGATAAATATGTCTGTAGTACATATGACCACTCACATTTTTTTCAGGTAAATATGTTCTAAAGTAACAAAAATTTGAGTAATGATTCTTTATCTTGTGAAGCTATACAAAAGGCTTTTCCTCTATGATGGAAGAACTGTAGAGCTACTTCTGTTTCCAGGATCAGATCTGAACATAAATTTACCTCCACAATATTACATGATAGTGTATATGAACCCTGCACAACATTGGGTGGAAGGATTATTCAGGAACCAAATCAAACCTAAAACCTCATGAAATGTAAGAATGGTGTAAGACAGGGAACAGATCTGAGCACTTACAGAAAGATGAGAAAGATATTTTCATTTCCTGGCAAAGCTGAGAGATAATATTAACACTTTATTTCAAGTATCAGACATTTTTCTCATTTCTAATTTATTTAAATGAGCTTTGTGGGTACTTAATTAGTTTTCAATTTTAGGAGTAAGAGCCTTCAGTAAATTTCTTTAGGACAAACTAGTTACTAGTCTTGTGGAGAGTCTGCTTATGACACTACCATTGTAGAGACTCACTAACTTCTTTCCTGCAGTAAAACATTAGTGCTTTACTCCAGCATCATATTTCATAATAGCATTGTATTTCATATGTCTGAATTTAGGTAAGGTGGTGGTGTTGCGGTTTGGTTTGGTAATTTTTTGTCAGATTTAAAGTTTTGTGGTTTTTTTTCCTTTAAAAAAATAATGATTTTGAAATGAGTGATGTATGGTGTAACACGCCACTTCTCAGCAAAAGTAGATTTTAAAAATGGAAACTTATCAAAGCCAATGCATTTTGAAGTTATTTTAGTCATTCTGTGTTTTTTGTAGTAGTCGTAGTGAAATATAATGCACTAACTTTTGAAGGGAAATACAGAGAACTGGTGAGTTAATTTTTAATTTATCATATTTTATTCCCATGTATTTTTATTCCTTCCTTAATGAAGTCTGGTTCCAAACATTTAAACTATATGTCAACTCCACAAACCTGGACACCAATTCAGCACTGTTTTGCACTGTGTTTAGTTAAACACGGCCCCCCCCAAACCATATCATTAGCTAGGCGTAACATGATGGTATGGCTTTGCAATCACACACCTTTTCAGCTACAAATAGGGTTGGATGGATCACCATAACTGTGTGTAACTCAGGACACATGCTGCCTTGCAGAACCCTCATCTGTGGAGATTTACCAGTCATGTGATCTATTTACCCATTTCTGTATTGCAAACACAATACAACAAAGCCCTTCAGCAGGACTCCGGACTGTGTCTTGAACTGCTATTACAGATATACTGTTCCTGATTGTTGACTCACACAAGGAGCAAGTATCTTCTATTTATATATAATTCCTTCTCCATGACATTCCAACTATATATCATGACATTCCAACTATATATGCAGATTAATATATGACTGTATTGGCTTTACGTGGCAAGATTTTGGTAGTGCGGGGGCTACTGGGGTGAGAAGCTGCTAGAAGCTTCCCCTGTGTTCGACAGAGCCAATGCCAGCCAGCTCCAAGACAGACCCACCACTGGCCAAGGCCGGGCCCACCAGTGATTGTGGTAGCACCTCTGGGATAACAGATTTAAGAAGGGAAAAAAGTTGTGGGGACTCACAGGAACGGCAGCTGGAGAGAGGAGTGAGAACATGTAAGAGAAACAACCCTGCAGACACCAAGGTCAGTGAAGAAGGCAGGTGGAGGAGGTTCTCCAGGCGCTGGAGCAGAGATTCCCCTGCAGCCCATGGGGAAGAACATGGTGAGGCAGGCTGTCCCCCTACAGCCCATGGAGGTCCACAGGGGAGCAGATATCCACCTGCAGCCCATGGAGGACCCCACACCGGAGCAGGTGGATGCATCCGAAGGAATGCTCACGCTGGAGCAGGCTCCTGGCAGGACCTGTGACCCCTCGGGGGACCCACGCTGGAGCAATCTGTTCCTGAAGGACTGCAGCCTGTGGAAGGGACCCCACACTGGAGGAGGGGAAGAGTGTGAGGAGAAAGAAGCAGCAGCAGAGACAGTGTTACAAACTGACCACAAGTCCCATTCACCATCTACCTGCACCAATCAGGGGCAGGAGACAGAAGAGCTGAGCCTGGGAAGAAGGGAAGGATGAGGGGAAGGTGTTTCTAGATTTGTTATTATTTGTCATTGTCCTACTCTGATTAACTGGCAATAATTTAAATTAATTTCCCCAAGTTGAACCTGATCCCTGTTGAGTGCTCCCTCTATTTCTTATCTCGACTCACAAACTTTTAATTGTGTTTTTTCTCCCCCTATTCTGTTGAGTAGGGGGAGTGATAGAGCAGCTTGGTGGGCACCTGGTGGCCAGCCAAGGTTAATTGACCACAACCCCCCCAAAAGCAACAAAAACCTCACCTTCCTGTGCGATATCTTCTGGTTCATTTTTATGTGTGTATGTACATACATGCACACAAAACCTGCAGAGGTCCTTACCAAGTCTGAAACAAAGAGGCACTGTGAATAATTACTTCTGAATGAAGTAGGCTTGCTGTTTACTTGCAGTCTGTATCAGACACAGAAAATATTAGATTCAGTCAAACAAAAAACAGAGTCTGGTATTCGTGAACAAACAAAAATTAGTTTAAGGTAAAAGAAAATGTTTTCATTAGTGGAGTGTACATCTGTGAGGTATTGAGAAGGTGCATCAATTTTGAATTTCATTCCCATTCATAGTAGTAGTATTGTTGTTGTTGCTGCTGCTGTTACCATTAATTTTACTCAAAATTTGACTGTCCTCTGGACTTTGAAAACAATAAAATTAATGGAATCTTTGATTCCAAGATCAGGTTTTGTAAAGTTAAAACCTAGGAGAGTTAGATACCATGTTGTTGCCTTCCTATGTCTTCCTTTTTGGCTCTGTAGCTCCTGATGGAACCAGGTCACTGTCAATGTAACATCAATTTAAAAGACAAGCTGAAATCCTGAACAATCCATAAGGAGTTGTTGTTAACACCCATATAAAGGAATTTCTTTTGAGCTGAAGAGACCTGAAGAAGAATAAAATACTGTCATTTTCCTTCCCTATCTTTTCACCAGGATTTATATATATAAAAATATTGAACATTAGCTGAATAGCAGATTCATACTGTTATTCCTCAGCAAGTCTCAAACTGAAACACTTGATTCATTTCCAGAAACATCGGCTTTTATCTCAAAAGGCAAAGTGTTCTATTGGCACTCCTCAAAGACGCAAATAGCAAACTGATGAAGAAAACTGATTTCTGTAAAATGTCTCTAAGTTTTATTGTAGAAATATTTCTGAATTCTTTTTTAATTGTTTGAAAATTAAAGTTAATTTTCTTCAATTTCTTTTATTTTTCTTACATTTCCTTCTTACTTTTTCATTCTTCTGTTCTTGCTTCAGTGGGTAATAGAAATTGGGAAGTGTTGGATTTTTTTTTTTTTTTTGTCATTACTGATGAATTTTCTAAAGCTTTTTCTACATATTTCACAAAATTTCAGAGTAGCAAAGATACAGTTCCATTGTTCCTTTCATTTGCTTCTTATCCTAAACTGAATAGTTTTGAAAAGTCAGTGGTAAATGGTTGGGGAGAAGGAAGAAAAAGCACAAAAACCTCCTAAACAAGCTTAAAGTTGTATTGTGAAAGTGGCAAAAAGGAAACTATTAGAATAAATATATAAATTGTGATTAACAACAAATGCATAGTGGGAAGAATAGGTTAACGAAGTTTAGTTTTTAATGAAATCCTGTGAAATTAAAAATATTTTTAATAAAGTATTTTCAACAGGGAAAACCCCCAAACCATATAAACCCAAAGTATGTTTGAATATAAAATATCATGAACTATGTCACAGAAAGAGAAATATATTGAGTGTATTTATACGAAATGCAAATATTGGAAGGCAAAGCATGAGAAAATGAAAAATACTTAATTATCACTCTGACCAAATTAGTAATTTGCTTTTGATTTCTCATCACACTTTCTTTCTTTATTGCCTGCTCTCATCTTGTAAATCTCCCTTCCAATAGCCTCAAGGGGGTAGTAAAGTGTACAATGTCCGTACTTCCTTAAAGCAAATCCATCTAATTCAGCATTTCATCTCTGAAAGTGATGATACAGAGATATCTGCAGTTGATACTTTGTTGCTGAGAGACTGGGTTTGTTCATCTTTGGAAAGAAAGCCAAGGGCAGATCTCACTATTGCCTTCATGGGACAGTACAAAGGGCACAGAGCCAGGCTTTTCTGTAAGGTGCACAATAACAGGACAAAAAAACAGTGGATACAATTTGGAACATGGAAAATTCCTATCACATATAAAGAAAAAGCATGTTTGTTTCTTGGGGTTTTTTTAGGGTTTTTTGTCATGAGGATGGTTAAACAGCAGGTGACAGCTCGCCCACAGAGGTTGTGGAATCTCCTCAGAGAAAATGAAAACCTGAGTAGACAAATTATTGGGTTATCTGATCTAATAGGAGGTGCTTCAACTGGTGACTTGGATTTAGAGGATCTCTATGGGTGCTTTCGAACCTAAATTATTAGAGGCACACACAGTTTGCAATGTGTAGGTACTACTCTGAGTCCACTGATTGCAATGAAGATATCTCTGCATTGTCCAATCCTTCAGGGAGAGATAACATACAAGATTTAAACACTCAGAGTGTGCCTTGGGTAAGACCTCCCTCTGCTTTCTTCTTGCTCGCTTTTTTGTTTAGCATCACCCAGTCTTTCTTTTTTTTTTCTTTTTCATTACCCCAGGATACTATTTTCTTACCCAAGAATTCAAAACCTATCCATATCCTAGCTGCAGCAAAAAAGAGGTCTGGCCAATTCAGTAATTTATTTCCTTACTTATCAATGGATCTAGACAGATATCTTCCTTTCCCATGGAGCCTCCGACTATTCAGGGTGTTCAAGTAGAAGTATGCTGCTTCACTGAGAGATTTCAGCAGTAAGCTATTCTAGTCCTCTTAAGGCTTCAGACTAACATTCATTATGTTATCTGATAACTGCATTATCATCAAAACTCATGCATATGAAAGGCCTACAAAGAGACCTTGCTACTGTGTCTGTTTCACTCACTTTTTCTTTCCCCTTTTATTTTCTATATTTTTTCTTTACAATAGTTAAATTGAAAATAATATTAAATAACATATTTTTCTGTGCAATTTATTATTTTATTTCCACGCATCATTAATTTTATTCCTATTTAAAGTTATTTTAAATTATTGATAGCATTGTTTCATCTATCAAAAATTTTCCTATGTTAAAGTGCTTTTCTTTCCTCTTTCTACAACTTTTAGAACACATTGTGTAAACTCATGTACCCAGAAAGATAAGAGTTTCCCTCTCGGCATTCAACTCTGACAGAAAAAAAAAAAAAATGCTTTTCATTCTTTTGCTTGCATGTTACCGCCCACACAACCACACAACATTGTGGTGGCAAATGTTAGGTACACCTTAAGTTCAATCTATCTCTTTCTTTAACTTACTGTTTAGTGTTTATTTTCAGCAGACTTGTATTATCCTGTCTTGACAGCCAGCTTCTTCTTGAACTTTTCTCTGTTAGTTTCATAAATGAATATATCACCTTTATCCTTTTGGACTGTGTATTAGCTACTCACCTTTATACATCAAGAATTTTTTTTCCCTTTCCTGAACGTTCTATTATCTTTTAGTTCAAGTCAAGCTCTTTCCCAGGTTTAGTTAGGAGGATGTTTTAATTGTAACCTCATATCCTTCATAGATATCTATATTCTGTAGATTAATAAACAAATACCAGAACAATATAAATCTGAAAGGAAAATTCTACCTTTTATATATTTCCAAGGTGAACCTGACCTCCAGCAATGTTTCTCCCTCTACTGAAACTCTTGCATGAACTATGAACATTTGTGAACTGACATGTATCCAACATTCTCTTTTGTTTAGAATTTATCAGTGACATAGGAACTATGTCCAACACTTTTTCTGTTGTGACCAATAAGTCTAAACCTCATCTTAAATTTTGTCTCTTAGCCATTGGAAGTCTTATGTTGAAAAAACTGAAAATGTAAAATGGGGTTATACTGTCAGTATTCTGCTTATCAAATAGGAATGGCATTTAATTGTTGCTGTCTATGTGTAGCTCTGTTTTTAGAAAAATGAACAAATGAGGTCAATAATTAGATAAGTAATTAAGAAGACTTACTGTTATGCATTGAATCAAAACCTCTAGTCTTTCACTGTGGAGTTCATAGTATTTTTATAAAAAAATACCCAGAGGAAAAAATTAAGTTCAGGTTCCTTTTGTTTACTGAATGGAACAAGAATCAGTATTATATGCAGCTATGTGACAGATACTGAAGGGACAGAAACAGTAAGATCTTTGGATTACATCAAACTGTTAAGGAGTGTGCAGGAATGGAAACACATGACTCAGTTGGACAGATTGACCACTTGGCTGAGGGAAATGTAAATCAATCAAATGATCGTGTCAGTAATTATGTCAGATGCTGTCTCTTTTTCATAGTCTCTCTCTCTCTCCCCATCTCTATCTAAATCTATACATCTAACTCCAAAAATATAACTATAAATAAATAAATAAATAAATCCATAAATAAATCTTCAAAACTTCCTAAAATAACATTGCCAAGAGTCACTTGTTTCATTCACTCCAAAATGAAACAAAAAAATCGGGGGTTTTTGGTCATAAAAAAAGCTCAAAGCTGTTGTTGCTTGTTACGAAGATGGCAGAATCATCTATTGTTATGAAGAATATCAGAGACCAGAGTATGCCAGAGGTTGAAGACATTTAGATCAAGGTGATAAATTAGTTCCCTTTCATTTTTAACCTGAAGAAGAACATTGATGTAAAGCCTGCTGCTCCAAAATGTTTCAGTGTAAATAGACAAAATAGGTCTACTAGAGATAATTGATCAGATTTAATTTTAGTTGTGGACACACTATAGACATCTAATCAGCTGGGAAAAACTAACACTTCATAATGAGATGTACCTGACTACTGTAGATCTTGACTCAGATGTCTATATGAAATCAACAAGGTAGCTGTCTGCATTTGGTCAGATGAATCCCACCTAAAATGTTGATTATAATATGACTGGATTTGGAGGCTTCAAAAATGCCAACAAGTGTTCTTAGTGAATATCCTCCCAATACTGTAAGAGTAACCTATTTTATTGTCTATGTTATCTCTGCTTATAGTAAACTATGAAATTATTAAAAGTGAGCTGTTGTTTTTTCTGTTCATAGTATCATCAATTGTTCTTATTTAAAACACCTCTTCAGGGAGTGTCTAAACAACACTCTTAGTCATATGGTTTAGTTTTAGGTAGCCCTGCAAGGAGCAGGGCATTGGACTCAATGATTCTTATGGGTCCCTTCCAACTTGAGATATTCTATCATTCCTCTCCTCTAACTTGTGTGCATTATATTTCACCTACTATCATAGAGGAAGATCCTGTAGTAGTCTGTGGGCAGGAGAGTAGGGTCTGACTAAAAATTTTCTAAAGTGACGATATTTTCAATATTTTTTCAGGCAAGGGAATTCTCCAATTATGCACAGGCTTTTTCTAGATGAAAAAAAAAAAAATCTGTTCTATGTGTCTACATCAGAAATGATTACTGTTTCACCTCAGGGAGCGATCCCTAGTCCTAGACTAACTTGTGAATTCTAGCTCATATTCTACCAAATAACACCTGAGTGTGGGTGCAAGATGGTGCCCAGCAACACTTACGACAATTTTTTTCAACATACTCATTTTCCAATGCAAAGTTTCTGAAAAACTTGGCAGTTCACCTAAGAGTTTGCTGCTTTTGGGTTTTTTTGTTGTTGTTTGTTTCTGTGTACTATGGAACTAGGACTTATAAAATCTGGCTTAAAGCATAAAGGCATACGTTCAGATGAAAATACCACTGGGATGATATTGGAAGATGGTACACAGAAGACAGATACATTCTTGTTTTTATTGTCAGAGATTGTCCCTAGAGCATTCTCTTCATTGAACTGAATCTAGGATATGCTTCGGGAGGAAAAAGCTGACGTCATCCACACAGAAATGTAACGGTGAATTATAATTAATGAAGCATATTTGATTATAGAACTGAGATCCAAGACTGATTTGGAGATTTTAATTATATGACAGCATAAAGATATCCAAGGAGAATTGATACAGTTATAACTAGAATGACATGGTTGCTTTTTTTTCTTTACCACTGAAGACAATTAAAACAAAAAAATTTAAAAAAATCCCATACTGAAATCTTAATATACTCAGAGACTATAGAGTTATATTCATAAATATTTGTTAAGTTTTCAAGCCTTTGGCATATGTGATTATTTGCTATTATCTTTTTTTTTTTTTTAAGATATGCTGCCACTCTTCAAATTTTAGATATATATTTACTCAGACTTGTTGCTTTTTCAATAGATAACTACATTTTCACTTTAGGCATTTTTAGTTTTGCTATCATATCTATATTTGTAGTGAATTCCTGTTTTAAAAAAAGAAATTTATAATATTATTTACTTAATGTTCTGTGGGTTTTTTATGTTCTGTTGTGTTTGAAAGGGAAATTTTGCATTTCCATGTCGTGGTTTAACCCCGGCCAACAACTAAGCACCACGCAGCTGTTCACCCACTCCCCCCCCACACCCAGTGGGATGGGGGAGAAAAATCGGGAAAAGAAGTAAAACTCATGGGTTGAGATAAGAACGGTTTAATAGAACAGAAAAAAAACTAATAATGATAACACTAATGAGATGACAACAATAATAATAAAAGGATTGGAATATACAAGAGATGCACAACGCAACTGCTCACCACCCGCCGACCGACCAACCCGGAAGTCCCTCCTCCGCAACGCGCCCGCCGCAGTTCCTAAAACGTCATATGGTATGGAATACTCCGTTGGTCACTTTTGGTCAGCTGCCCTGACTGTGTTCCCTCCCAGCTTCTTGTGCCCCTGCAGCTTTCTTGCTGACTGGGCATCAAAGGCTGAAAAACCTTGACTTTAGACTGAACACTACTGAGCAATAACTGAAAACATCAGTGCGTTATCAACATTCCTCTCATACCTAGCTCAAAACTTAGCACTGTACCGGCTGCTAGGAAGACAATTAACTCTATCCCAGCTGAAACCAGGACATTCCACAAGCCCAATTTTGTGACTTGTAAAAAGAAATCCTTCTTTTTAAGCAAAATGGAAAACTAAAACACTCTTCTATATAGGATACCTTTCACACCAGGAATTTATTTTCAGATGAGGTAATGAGAAGCTATATAATCAATCCAAAGTTACTAATTAATGACATAAAAGTTTGGTAGAATAGTGCTCTGAATAGTTATTTGCTAAAAAATTAGACCACAGTCATCATTTTATTACCTTTTAATCTTTTAGTTTAATATCTTCGCAGTTTGGTAAGTTGCAACAGAAATTTTGGGTATTTTATATTGAAGCAGAAATTATTAAATTGCTAGATTGTTTGGTTTGGGTTTTTTTTTCAGTTTCTGGAGTATCATCAGCCACACTTGTATTTAGTATAATCTAAATTTAATTTAATGGGAACTTTAGGCCTAAATTATCCTTTGACTTGCATAGAAAAATGTTTTATTATTAGATGCAAAAGTAGTGTACTTGATTCTTTTATGGGTAACTTTATACTACAAACTTGCTTAGATGAAAAAAAACCACATTCTGTCATACTATCTCCTCTAATATTTTACAATCAATCTGCATTCTTTAGTCCCTGTACATCATCACCCATAAATAATGATCCTGCAGACAGGACTACAATTGCATGTCTTCAAATTATATCCTAAGGCTATGATCCTCTAAACTGACTTTGGTGTGAACTGAAGTCATCTTGCAGGAAGCACAGACAAATACAGCATGTTGACTCCTAATAAATTATCTCAGAATCTTAGCCTGCTTTTTGCTTTCCTGATTTATTTTTTTTTCAAATGAACTGGTTTCTATATGATTAAATATTCACTGAATAATATTCCTGAGTGATCTTCCACACATGGAATAATGGAAAAAGCTTACTTTACAACTTACTAGTCAGTATTTATGTGTATGTTGCCATCTTCCATGACTAAATGACTGAAAATATTAAAAAAAGAAGAAAAATGTATATTGAGTAGCAAAGAGTTTTGCATGATTGCCCTTAATCTCCAGTAAGATTAAGCTGAGTAACCACCCAGGCAAACATTAAGGAACATAAATATGGGCAAATTGGTAAGAGAGCAGACATCTGATAAAATGTAAACAAACAACAATATCCCAGGATTCAATTAGTACCATGTAACACCCTATAGATGTGACCATTGAAATAGGCCAACATGCAATATTATATATGTCTAACAGAAGGTAGAATTAGTCCACTAGTGCAGCACCTGGTTGTGTATCCAGCTTAGATGGTTTATCTGTAAAAGTAATCATTCAAAAGAAATGGCCTTTTACAGAAAGTTTTCTCAGTGGGGCATGATTTGCAGAATAATCTTTCACACTACAGGACATCTGAACAGATGTGGAAAGTCACAAAACCTCTGTAAATCTGATACCATATATCCTTTGTTCCAAAGGTCATCTACTGTTGAATGAAATACGCATGAGAACTCTATTTTCTTTTTTTATTTAATCTTTTGGTCTATTTTCCAGACATAAACGTAATTCCTAACAGTTCAGTGTTTCTGTATTTGGAAAATTAACATAATACACCACCTGGAAAAGTATTGTGAAGGTTACCTAGATAATTTTCATACTTTGAAATTGCAATATCCTAATTAAAAATTACCCCAGCTGGTGAAAGGAATATTCCATGCCATGTGACATCATGCTCAGAAAAAAAGGCTGGGGAAAGAAAGAGGAAGGGGGGGACATTCAGAGCAATGGCATTTGTCTTCCCAAGAAATCATTACATGTGATGGAGCCCTGCTTTCCTGGAGATGGCTGAACACTTGCCCACCAATGGGAAGTGGTGAATGAATTCTTATTTTTCTTTGCTTGCACATGCAGCTTTTTCTTTCCCTATTAAATTGTCTTTATCTCAACCCATGGGTTTCCTCACTTTTACCCTTGCAAGTCTCCCCCATCCCACTGGAAGGGAGTGAATGAAGGTCTGTGTGGGGCTTAGGTGTAGTTAACCCACAACTATAAATATTGTTATTGTTGTTGTTATTTTATTTACAGATATCCTACTGGTGCTACAATGAGCAGATGACATTCAAAACAAAACTTAAATGAAGAGAGAAAATTGTGATTTGGGCTCTAGCTTAGTTTTGCTGGAAAGGAAATAGCCAGAATAATTGGATCTAGTTTCAACACAGGAATTCAATGTTTAAGATTTGCTATAAACATAAATTTAGCCTAAATTTATGACTTGTTATCTAAGTCAAAACTTTTTTTTTACTGGTTTATTTCATAAAAAACAAAATCCTGTTATAACATCTGTTGAAAATTCTTCAATTTGTAAGTTGATAAAATGAACCCTTTTTTTAATGTCTTGTTGTTCTGAGACAAAGCTTGGTTATTCATTGTTATCAGAATTAACTGGAAGTAGGTTTTGGAAGGGAATGGCTACAGAAATTTAATTATTGAAAGTGATAGAGGAAGAGCTGTGGCTTGTAAGATCAGTGAGCAATGAAGCACAGAAAGGCTAATGTCCTTTCAGGTCTCTTGTCCTCCCCTTTCTTCCTCGTGTTCATTTCTCTTTCTCCTTCCCCAGCAATTTGCTTTTGTTCAGTGGTCTGTACTGACTGCATTGAAAATAATTTGATCAAATTTGTGTTAAATTGAATCACAGTCCTCCAGACAATATTTTCATAAACCTATCACATTCTTCATTATTTGGGTGTTCAGATGGAATCCACTGATCCCAGTGAGAGCTGATGATGAGGTGAAATCAAAGAAGCATAATGTCATCTCCTCTCGAAACAAAAAATACCATCACTGTGAATTAAAGGATTGTGTGTGCTCACTCCAATAACCACCATGCTTACTAAGTTTCACGAAATCATAGCAATCTCTGTGCGGTAGAAGAACTTGGGAGAAGTGATGGAAGTTTTTATTACTGAAGGTGAATTATACAGTCAATTCTCCTTATTCCTGTGGAGAATTTAGCATTTGAGAAAATACAACTACTCGTTATAGACTATAGGCTGCTACACAACGAAATTCACAATTTACAGCTGGCTGCACTGCTGAGTTTATACTGCTTTGCATCCTATTTGTTTGAACTGTGAGTGCGATTCAGAACTATTGAGGCATCTGTGTACATGTCAGCAGCCACGTATTTATATTGTGTTCAGTGCAACTCATTTCCACCCTGATGCTCACGCAATGCTCAATTCAGATTGTCCTTTGCAGTCGGCTGAACTTTAACACATTTCATTTCATTTTTTTAGGGGATCCTCAGTCTTAGGATTGAGACATCACTACAGCCAAATTGATGACAGTTAACTGTCATATTCAACATATATTTTGAATGTGTTTATAGTTTATTGAGATGATTCAAAACTTAATTTTGGCATTTGAAGTAAAGGAATACCAGAGGGGGGAATGTAATTATAATGTTAGACATGTTCCTCATAAGAGGAAAGGGAAAATTTCAAAATATTTAAATTGGTTTATAAGTGCAACATAAACTGTTGTGCAAAGATTTATTCCAATAATCTTATTCCAAGGGGCTTGTATGCTGGGCTTGGAAATCTTAGGAAAAAAATACCCTTTTTTGTAAAATCACATTGGGGACGCTTTTTAGCTTTATATACCATGAGAATTTGACTGTACTCTTCTTTGGATTTTCATATAATTCTGAAACTATCAAATTAAAGAAAGTTAACAGATGGACTCAAGCAATGTATTAACCATCTGATAAGTAAAAGATAATAATAACAGCAAGTAGAACAAAAGAAACTAGTTGAGAGAAAGTGACTGTCAGTCTGAGTTTGGTAGAGTGTTTTCAGAAGTGTTTTTATTAGAACTCATTAGCTCCTTCTAACACCAGTTTCATGTTGTTATTAGGCTTTCATATGATGAATTCTATACTAACACATCTATATGCATATCACAGAGTTTGTCTGGCAAATTAATCTCTCTGGTACTTCAAAAACATTTTGGAAAGCCTTCAGGTGAGAACTGGTTTTGAATGGGATAATTAACCTTGACAGTAATTTCTTCATATCAGAGCCAAATAGCGGTTGGAAAGATGTATTCACTTTTCACAGAGCGCTAGGTACTTATGGCCTGGAAAGAATCTATAATGTGTTCAAAGAAAGTCTATTTCAAACAGGCATGGAAAAGTGTTCCAACACAGGCTCATCCATCAAAATCCTGGAGAAGGACATGATTCACACCAGAGGTAACAGAGGCCCTGGCTGCATGTTTACAGTAGGTTATTTTCAGTCCTAAACCACTATAAGTGATTGTTTCCTGAACTAATATGATCAAACAAAATAATTACATTTTCCTAAACACTACTATTCAGATTATTGGAAAATTAATCTTCATTTCTTTCCTCCTGAAAGAAAATTGTGAATAACTAATTAAAGTTCTATCAGCACTGTATCAGTAATTGTGTAGGTAAATCTGCTTGCAACGCAATCTAACAGATACATTTTTCAGTTTTAGCAAGTCAAAACAGGTCTAAAAGGCTATTTCAATGTTTTTCATTCCTCATTTTTCATTCAGTAGTATTCTTCACTGCTTATATTAGTATTTCATTGGCCTGTGTATTTGTTGCTTGTGGATTCAGATGCAAAGTTCCAGTAAGTAAAATATTAGTATATTTTGTCAGAAGCAAAAAAAAAAAGGGGGTGGTGGTATACCTGTTCAAGTTTCTAATATTCAAATTCAAACGGTTTGTGTACTTTGAACTGAAAACACCTCTCTAACAGGAAGTGAGCTGAGACTTTTTAAAAATTAGTAATACAAATATCAAAGTACATGTTTCAAGTTTTCCACAGGGTGGTGCCGTTTTGAAAATTTTTTTTTGAGGCAACGTGCAAATACCTACAACACAATTTGATAGAAGCAGAGCTAGACCCAGGGCTAAGTGCTTTTGAAAATCTTACCCATCATTTGAATGAACATTTTTCTTAAAGTTATTCAGTTTTCTCCAAGGTGGTCTACTAACTGGCTTCTCAGGCAAACAACGGGTGAGATTTCCTAAGATTATTAAGAAAGCTGATAGAAATCAGTTTTTGATCTACTTACAAATCCTAGCTAAGTACAAGAGATACACAGAAGGTGTAAATTTCAAGTCTATTTTGAAAAAACTATATCTTCAGGTTGACCTGACCAGCTTTACCTTTCATGTTTTGCTAGTGGATCCCAGTCACTGAAGTCTTGAAAGCTACATTGCCAGGAAAAGTCTGTACTTCACATAAAGCTGAATAGCTCTCTAAATTGTGATGACTGCATTGGTTAGTTCTTTATAAAACCATAAGTAGAGTTTAGACATTGCTTAGACAGCTGTCCTGGTTTCAGCTGGGATGGAGTTAATTGTCTTCCTAGTAGCTGGTATAGCGCTATGTTTTTTAGTTAGGTATGAGAAGAATGTTCATAACACACTGAAGTTTTCAGTTGTTGCTAAGGGATGTTTAGTCTAAAGTCAAGGATATTTCAGCTTCTCATGCCCAGCCAGCAAGAAGGCTGGAGGGGCAGAAGAAGTTTGGGGGGGACAGAGCCAGGACAGCTGACCCAAAGTGGCCAACAGGGTATTCCATACCATGTGATGTCATGTCTAGTATATAAACTGGGGGAGTGGGGGCAGGGGGGATTGCCGCTTAGGGACTAACTGAGCATTGATCGGCAGGTGGTGAGCAATTGCATTGTGCATCACTTCT
This sequence comes from Pandion haliaetus, assembly GCA_013401275.1. Taxonomy (NCBI): domain Eukaryota; kingdom Metazoa; phylum Chordata; class Aves; order Accipitriformes; family Pandionidae; genus Pandion; species Pandion haliaetus. The sequence goes on along the minus strand of VYZV01006541.1, from coordinate 24,449 downwards.
ATATTCCAATCCTTTTATTATTACTGTTGTCCTTTTATTAGTGTTGTCATTATCGTTATTAGTTTCTTCTTTTCTGTTCTAATTAATTGGTTTTATCTCAACCCATGAGTTTTACTTCTTTTACAGATTTTCTCCCCCATCCCACTGGGGGTGGGTGGGAGTGAGTGAGTGGCTGCTTGGTGCTTAGTTGCTGGCTGGGGATAAAACATGGCAACAGCTGTGTCTTAGGCTTCTGCTCTGTAGGTGATGAATTCCAGCCTAAAAGATTCAGTGTAATATGAGCAATTATCAGTGGGTAAATTGTGCAAATTAACTACAGCAGTAATTCTGGTGTATTAATGGGAGCTACCTCAAATGAACAAGATCTATTTTAAAATTTCTTAATGGATAAATGTAGTAGTCTTAAATAACTTGCTACAGTTTGTAAACTGGCGTACTTATTTATCATAATGCATAAATTGTCCTTGGAAGCTAATGGACAATTCACACCAGTGTATTGCTTGCAGTATGACATTTAATGGAATGCACTCTTCCATGTTCCTTTCAACATTTCAGGGACATATCTCACAAATGGACAATTCAGGCATTTTAAAGAACATGTGTTTATGGGTATGCTTTTGTTGCAGGGAAAAGAGCATACTACTGCTCCTCGACTGGCCTGTGACACACCCTTTTGCCTCTATGTTTCCTTATATGTGCCAATATCTAAAGAGATATGTTATTGTAAAGTATGTGACTGTAAGTGAATTACCTTAACAAGCTTAATTTTCAATTCATTAAATTGATTAGTTATTGTAAAGGACAGCTTTTTATACTATGAAAAAGAAACACAATACTAGGGAACAAAATAGAAAAGTGGTCAGTGATATATGGAAACTGAGTAACAATAACTGGTAGTATGATTAACATGCAAACCAGAGGTTTCTCTCTTGCAGTCCTGGTGATATCAGTGGAAGAATGCTGAGCACAGCCTCGAGGCATCCCAGAATACACTCTGTCTTAAGAATAAACAAAGACAGGATAAGGAAGATAAAGCTTTACTGGACTTCTTAAACAGTGCCCTCTTTCTCATAGGATTCAGGTTTTCTGGTAGAATGCACATGCCCTTTGTTAAGAAAATAGCAAATGTCCTAAAGAAGTGATCTCACTTAAACTGGGAGGAGAAGAAAAATATTAAAATAAAAATAAATAAATAAACAAATTATGTGTTTAAAATTCCTTCTGCCTATATGTAGATATTCTATCTTGGAAATCACCTGTCTCAGACACTTATAAACTCCTGTGGCTGACACAAAATAATTACAGCTGTAATCTCCAAAGGTAATTCCAGGAAGGTAAATGAAGAATGGGGGACAAAATATACCATGTGGTTAACGCTTTTATGTTCTTAGCAAATTTTTCACTTTAATTTACCATTTCAGGAATAAATTATAGTCTCTGTAAATTGAAGCTAGATATTTCAGATTTGTGCCACTCTCCAGGAAGTAGATCTAGTTTCATCTATCATTCTGTAGAAGATGATATCATTGCTTGAATGCTGTAATTCTAAATCAAAACTCTGTTTTCTTTAATATATAAATAAATAAACAATATTGTGAGGAGGGAGCTGAGTGGTTGACAATTTTCCTGATGCTACCTTTTCCACTCTCAAACAGGATTAAATTTACGCTCTAGTTCAGGAAAAAGGAAGTATAAGCAATTTCAGATTTATGTAAGTAAACATAACTGTTACATATGACCTTGACACACAGCAAAATACTACCTAGTGTTACCTCATAGCTGAACCACTGCAAAGTGACATCTGCTGATGACTTTTTTTTTGTTTTAGATTTTGGTTTTCACAGTCTATATCTTGAAAACATGCTTTTCTAATTGTATACAAATTAATATCTCAATTAAAATTGCACACATTTCTTGCTAGTATGTATCTGGTATGCAAGGCTACAATCAGAAAGCCTTAGTAGAATGTAAACTTCTGATCTGCTCCAGGAAAGTTCACCATCTTTCTTCATCAAGAGTATGTTGTTCTTGATTGCCATGTTCCAAGAAGAAATACATGTAGAGTTGAGAGGCAGAATATAGGTAGTCTTCAGGATAACTTATCTATCTTATCACTGATTGCAGCAAAGGATCTTAATAGTTTTAGGTTGAAGCCATTTTAAAATCATTACTTGCTGACAGTTATCAGTCAGACACAAACAATGGTTTTCTGGAGAACTGCAAGACTAGTTCCAAAGAGACCTGTAAAATTTTAATTATTTCTGAAGCTGATAAACAGTCTTCTGCATCAAGATCCAGTGTACTTTCTTTCCAGGGTTATTTGCTGTGTTGTTATTATTATTAATAATATTATTACTAATATTACTACTGCTACTGTTATTATAGATGAAAGCATGCACACATTCATGAGACATTCAGAATAATTAGCTGATCTCATTGTATTTCATAAATGCCTCCGCAGTTCTGTGGTTTTCATTAATATCCTGGTAGTGACCAGAAACAACTTTAATTCACCTAGTAAGAAAGATAAAATTAGCATCATGTTTTAAGAGCAGGCTGAAGGATGGTGTGTTGGTTTTAAAATAGAAAGTTTTATATGGCACTCCTACATTTGTTCTGCAAGGCTTCTTTAGAGTGGAGCTGATACTGACACTGACTGTAAAGTGGTGACACAGATCATCTTTCACATTGTAAGGGAGAATGTTTCATTGCTGCACAGAATAGAAATTGTCAGTACTATTTGATTTTTCTATAAAAACAAAAGATTTCATTTTCTAGCAGTCAGTACAACATGTCACACAAATTTTCACAGTATCATGGCAGAAGAGTGATAAGATGTTTTGAAATGTTGCATGCTAGGTGTTTGTTGCTAGTGGTGGTCTTTTTAAAAAATATATAGGTAATATAAGGCAAAATAAATGCAAACCCAACATTGTTTGCATGTTAGAAAACAGCTATTTCTGTAGTGTTCTTTCTGCACTGCTACTGGAATGAATTCAGTTTGTCACAGTGTGTACATAGATAGATGAAGGTCTAAATACATAGTGTCCAGTGATATTGTTAAAAAATTATAAGCTGGGACCTAAACCAAAAGATCAACACTGCAGGACATAAGCATTCCTGGAGGCTCCTGGAGTGCATTGATGATAACTTCCTCCTCCAAGTGACAGAGGAGTCAATGAGGAGACAACCTCATACTCACCAGCAAGGAGGGGTTTGTTGGGAATGTGAAGATTAAAGGCAGCCTTGGTTGCAGTGCTCATGAGATGGTGGAGTTCAGGATCCTGAGGGCAGGGAGGAGCGTGAAAAGAAAACTCACAACCCTGGATTTCAGGAGAGCAGACTTTGGCCTCTTCAAAGATGGAAGAGTCTGCTTGGAAGAGTCCCATGGGATAAGGCCCTGGAGGGAAAAGGGGCCCAAGAAAGGTGGTTAATATTCAAGGATCACCTCCTCCAACATCAAGATTGTTCCATCACAATGAATATGAAGTCAGGCAAAAATGCCAGGAAGCCTGTGTGAATGGATGAGAGGGTCCTGGCCAAACTCAAACAGAAAAGGAATCATACTGAGTATGGAAGCAAGGATGGGTAACCTGACAGGGATTCTAAAGCATTATCCAAGCATGCAGGGATGAAGTGAGGAAAGCTAAAGCCCAAGTGGAATTGAATCTAGCCAGAGATGTCAAAGACAACAAAAGAAGGGCTTCTCTAAGTAGATAGGGTGGAGAGCAGCAGTGTAAATCTAGTTGGAGGCCAGTATCTAGTGGTGTACCCCAGGATCAACACTGAGTCCAGTCCTCTTCAACATCTTCATTAACAATTTGGATGATACAGCTGAATGTACCCTCACCAAGTTTGCTGATGAAACAAAACTGGGAGGAGTGGCTCATATGCCAGAAGGTCATGCTGCCATCCAGGGGGACCTCAACAGGCTGGAGAGATGGGCTGACAGGAACTTCATGAGTTCAACAAGGGGAAGTGCAAAGTCCTGCACCTGGGGAAGAACAACCCCGTGCACTAGTACATGTTGGGGTCACCCAGCTGGAAAGCAGCTTTGTGGTAAAGAACCTGGAGGTGCTACTGCACATCAAGTTGAACTGGAGCCAACAATGTTCTCTTGCTGCAAAGAAGGTGAATGGTATCCTCAGCTGCATTAGTCAGAGTATATTGCCAGCAGGTTGAGGGATGTGATCTTTCCCCTTTATCCAGCACTGGTGATGTCACACCTGGAGTGCTGTGTCCAGTTCTGGAGTCCTCAGTACAAGAGAGACACGGACATACTGGAGAGTCCACTGAAGGGTCACAAGGATGATTAAGGGACTGGAGTACCCCTCACATTAAGAAAGGCTGAGGGAGCTGGGTCTGTGCAGTCAAGAGAAGGGTCAGGGGGATCTTATCAATGTATATAAATACCTGAAGAGATAGTGCAAAGAGGATGGAGACAGGCTCCTTTCAGTGGTGCCCAGTGAGAGGACCAGAGGCCATAGGCACAAACTGAAACACAGGAGGTTCCATCTGAACATCAGGATACACATTTTTACTGTGAGGATGACTGATCCCTGGCACAGGTTGCCCAAGGATTTTGTGGAGTCTCCCTCCTTAGAGATACTCGTGTTCGTGGGCAACTGGCTCTAGGTGGCCCTTCCTGAGCAAGGGGGTTGTACCAGTGTCCTGGTTTCAGCTGGGATGGAGTTGTCTTCCTAGTANGGTGGTGAGCAATTGCATTGTGCATCACTTCTATATTCCAATCCTTTTATTATTACTGTTGTCCTTTTATTAGTGTTGTCATTATCGTTATTAGTTTCTTCTTTTCTGTTCTAATTAATTGGTTTTATCTCAACCCATGAGTTTTACTTCTTTTACGGATTTTCTCCCCCATCCCACTGGGGGCGGGGGCAGGGAGTGAGTGAGTGGCTGCGTGGTGCTTAGTTGCTGGTTGGGGTTAAACCATGACAACCAGATGACCTCCTGTGGTCTCTTCCAACCTCACCCACTCTGTGAATCTGTGAATCCGTGAATCCGTGATCTTTCTTGGTGTGGAGGCTTCGTCTTCATTTTTTGGAAACCTAAATGAAAATGTCTAAATATAGGATTTGATTTAATCATCTCATGCATTTGAGAAGTTACTGTGTACCAACTTGACTTCCAAAAGACACATCATATCTGCCAGGTCTGTGCGGATATCTCAGATGTCATGGAACATGCAAAATTAGTTTATATGGGAGCACCCAAATCAGGAGAGCACCTATATCAAGACTGAGAGGTCTACACATATGATAGGTATTAAATTTTTTATGAAAGTCAATAGAAGAAATAGAAAATCTCTGTGGAGATCAAGTTTGAAGAATCATTTTTCAGTTCTTCACCCTAACCCTAACCATTTTTGATACTCACCGTGGAAGGGAAATTCATTTCATCAAAGTTGTTGGCTACACTTTAGATTTTTTTTTGCTTCTGAAAGTCATTATACATTCTCTATGCTATTTGAGAGAAATTCACAATTAGGGTGATGATGGCTTGGGTGAAACTTAAAAAAAAAATTTATGAAGGGTTGTTAACCAGGGTGACCAGAATGGTGTTTAAATGAAACTTCATATCTTCCTGAACTACTTGTAAATGCTGTGCTAGGCCTCAGTATAAATTAGGACAAACATGATGTCTTTCAGTCTAAACATATATTTGGTTTTCCTCTTTCTTATACCTTTATTTCTTGCTGGTTTTTTTTTCGTTTTTGGTTTCCCCCGCCTCTCCTTTTTTGGCATGGGCTCCAGCCTTGCTTAATTCCATTCCAAATTTCAAGCCATTCTAATCGCATAATTCTCATCTAGATGTAGACGTATAAATGGATGCTCGTGACATAATCACACTCAGTATACATTTTTGGATAATCAGAAAAATTAAACATAAGATACTCAGATCTATTTAATAGAAAAACCCTCTTTTTTATATTGTTCATGACTATACTATTGAAAAACACAGGTATCTCTTAGAACAAGTAAACACAGCCAATAAATTAAAGTGTCAAAATGTAGAAATAGTTGCAACAGGATCTAAACTTCCACCATATTTTTTGACATGATGATTTGAAACATAGATAGGATAATCTGCTTTCTTTTTATACAGGCCAGAGTCAATCATATGCTTTTACATTCCAGAACACAGTATCACTTCATAAAACTATAATTTTGCCTGAGAGGTGTTATGGGTTTGTGTGGCGCGGTTTTCCTTGGTGGCAGGGGAGGGGGGCTGCAGAGGCGGCCCCTTTAAGAAGCTGCTGGAACAATTCGCCGCCCCAAAATGTCGGACGTGCCAAAATGTCGGACCCGCCTCTAGGCGGGGAGTGACGGTGGTAGCGCCTCTGGGAGAACATATTTAAGAAGGGGAACCGGTAGTGTGGGGGTTGGGAAACCTGAAAGGAACATCTCTGCCGATACTGGAGTCATGGAAGAAGGAGGGGGAGGAGGGCCATCTGAGGAGACTGATGGCTCTGCAGCCCGTGGTGAGAAAGCAGGCTGATGGCCCTGCAGCCCATGAGGGTGAACGGTGGAGCAGAGGCTCCCGAAGATGGCCGTAACTCCATGGTAAAATCCGCGCTGAAGCAGTGTGTGACTGGAGAGCAGCCCGCGGAAAGGACCCGCGCCAGGGAAGTTTGGGAAGAACTGAAGCCCGCGGAAAGGACCCGCGCCAGGGAAGTTTGTGAGGAACTGCAGCCCGCGGAAAGGAACCACGTTGGAGAAGTTGGTGAAGGACTGTCTCCCGTGGGAGGGACCCCACGGTGGAGCAGGGGACGAGTGAGGAATCTTCCCCCTGAGGAAAGGAGCGGCAGAGACGAGGTGTGGCGAGCTGACTCAACCCCCATCCCCTGTTCCCCTGCGCCGCCGGGTGGAGGAGGTAGAAAGCACCCGGAATGGAGCTGAGCCGGGAAGGCGGGAGGGGTAGGGGGAGGGGTTCTGAGGTTTGGTTTCCCTTCCTAATACCCTTGTGTTTTGTTTTTTATTTGATTTGGAGTCAATTAAAAAGATTTTGTTTCCTCCCCAAGCTGAGCCTGTCTTTTGCCCGTGACCATAAGTGGGGAGTGATCCCTCCCAGTCCTTGTCTCGACCCAGGAGCCTGCCTTTGTATTTTCTCCTCATCCCAACGTGGCCAGGCGAGGGGGTGGGGGGTGAGCGAGCGGCTTCGTGGTGCTTTGTTACCGACTGAGCTGAAACCACGACAGAGGTCACCTGGACGTTTCAGAAGTACCAAGAAATGGTCATGTGGTGATGTAAAGCAATACTGGCCCTTGCATTATTTAATTTTTGACTTGAAAGACCATGGGCACACAAAACTACTTGTTTGGATCTATTGACTGAAGTAAGTTGCTAATGGAAGAGACCAGAAACTCTGCCCTGTGTAGTAACACTTCTAAGATATACTCATACCAGCTCTCCCTTCAAATCAAGTAGTTTCACAAAATCATAACTTTTTTTTTATCTATAGCAGCAAGGTAAGCATTTAAATATTAATTCTTACTAAAAACTAATAAAAGTGTCTTGCCTATTTTTCAAGACAAGAAAGAACACCTAAAACTTGATGTTTCTTTTTTTTCTCCCTTTAAATAACTTTATGGACTACATCCCTCAGTGAAATCTTGGTTATGAAAAGGGTAATTTTCGCCATAACCTGACTACTTGAAGAAAGGCATGACAAGAAATGAAATGTTAATATGCAGGTTATGTTAGATGCTGCTTTAGAATTAAAAAAAAAAAAAAAAGTAATCAAATGTATGTGTCAAATAATACACAGCATGCAAGAGCCAATTATGGAAATGAGGGCCCAAGGTTAGCTTGCTGCAACATTTTTTAATTCCACAAATATTAAAATCAACTTGTTCCTTCTATAATAGATGGCTATGACAAGAGTTAAAGAGCTCAAAATATTTTTGTAGTCCCCTGTCTAATTAACATTTCTGTTGTGTGACCTACATTTCCCAGAACTGTAACTGCAAAGACCCCCAAAAGCCTGCTTTTTGTTTGAAAAATTTTTTGTAACGTGTTTAAGAGATCAAAGGCAGAGCAATCAGTGTTTATAAGCCTTCTTCACTTGGAAATAAGTGACAAAATAAAGTCATATTGCTGCAGCAATTTGCAAAAGAAAACCTTTCCATGCTAGTATATCTCACTTAACTCTAATGGAAGCCTACAGATGCTGTGCTGTAATTACATGTGTTTAGGCTATACAGAAAATATTCTGCATGAGTCACATTCCATTTATATTTTTTTACTGTCTTTTCCATCTTAACTCTTTTTTATTTTCTTCAGAAAGAAAGAAATATAGAAAGAAAACAGACTGAATGTTTTAACGTTAATGATGTCAGATAAGTTTGAGATATCACCAGTATCTAATACATTCTAGGCAAATTTACTGCCCAGAATAAGGTTATGGAAAATGCATTATTGCAGTCAACAAGAATTTGAATTTAAATACTTATTTTAAGGACAAATACTAAAGTCTACTTTATTAATTTTTTTTTAATTCCTCCTTATTTTTCATCTATGTTTTGACATTAAACTTTGTAGTGGATGAATTATATCAATATGTCCCTTTTGTGTCTTTTTCTCCAAGGTGCTAATGGAGTGAAGCCTGAAAACACTGACTCCAATGACCAAGTCCAGTCTTGTCACTTTCTGCTTAATATAGTAAATTGTACTTCAAAAATGGTACAAATGTACCGTTTTCAAGCTAAGGGGGAAAAAAGAAAAGTGAAGGGGACCTAGTAAGGAGATATTTGAGATTTATACTTCATATAAATGTAATGTAATCTGACTTAGTCTCAGATGAATTCTGACTTCCTCTTTCTGTTGAGAAGATGAAAAATTATATTACCGCAGAGCTCATATAGTGAAAAAGAAAACCTGTCTGTTCGGATTTGGAAAATCCATGGGTCCTGCTCTTGCAGAGAAGACCCTTAAAAATAATATTTCTTCACAAGTGTTGGCTGATGCCAATGATGTAGCTCAAATAACTGACAAACGGCATAAGTGGTGTACTACATGATTAATTTCAGGATGAGTAAATAATTTTCTTTGTAAACTTCAGCCAATAAAAAAGAAAAAAAGAAAAGGAAAAAGCAAAACATAGTACCCAAAGTGATTTTGTACCAGGCAAAGTGGGCACCAACAGAAAATATCATGAGATAGTAAAGATTCTGCATTCTTATTGTCAAAAATAAATAAATAAATACATAAAGTGAAGCTATAGTAGCTTTAACGAAATATATGTCGTCAGGAAACAGTGACTAAAACAGATAAGTGTATGAGTGGACATATCAGATCCCACCATTAGATTTTATTACTTGATTTTCATTGCTGCTAACTGTTTTGTTGTTTTTCTTTTGAGAAGTGCTAATCCATGTATCACTTGAGGAAAACACCACAATGGTTTCCTACCAAATTCAAATATGTTGAGAGCAACCAAGTTCTCTTGAGTAAGGAAAGAGTAAAGAGAGGGTCATTATGACATTAAGAAAAAAAAAATTACTAAAATAAGTTAATGAGAAGTATTTAAACCATAAATAGATATCTAAAGGCTCTTGGGTAAAATAAAAAAGTGGATCATATAAAAAGTAGCCTAGAAGACAATAAGTGTATATTATGATGAAAAGGTTCCCTTTGTTTATTTTTATTATTTGAGATGGTTTTGGACTTGAGAAAAGTGTGAGGGAAAGAGGGAGAGAGATGTACTAAAAAAATTCAATTAAATGTTGATTGCAGTTTATAAGAATGTAACCATCTTTGATCCAGGCCATCATGACAGTATGTATGAGGTGAGGGGAGGAGAGGGAGGGAAGGGAAGAGAAAGAAAGGGAAAACTAACTGAAAAGCTACATAAAATACATTATTATATTTCCCTTCTTGAGGATAAAAAAAAAGAAACAGAGCACTGATATTTGACATAAATAACCACAGAATTACTTTTACCAGTATTATTTTCTGAAATGATTAAAATGTATTGAGCAGATACTAGAAGATGAAGATCTGTAACCACCGTGTTAAATACTATGAGGTAGGCAAGCATTAAAATGTCTTGTTTTCTATTCCTTTTTTACAAAATAAATTTGCAAACATCTGACAACTGAATTTAGAATTTATCAATTTACAACTGTCTTTTAAGCATAGAGTTCAAACAGGAGTAATTTCCCTTAGCAACAATACATTGAAGGGAATAATTCATATAGTCATTTGAAAACAAAGTTGAGCTAAAGAAAAGTCTTCCGTATAGCAGCTGTTAGCAAAAATGAAGCCACAGCAATGGAATTCAGGGAGATTTTGTGTGGAACAGGAATCTTAGCTGATTACCAGAACAAGGATTGACTTCCATGTATATTCAGCATTTCAGATTAAACTGAGCTCAGGTCTATGCAGCCAAACCTTGTAATCTTTACTAATTTAATTACCTTTTACAGTATAATACTGGCCACATCTTAAAACAACTTCTGAAGTTTTATATTTCTCCAAGGAAATTTTAAGTACTTTGTTTTGTTGCCTGTAAGGAAAATGACCTTGTATTTGTATTCCAGCATTTAGAAGTAAACCCAAAAAGCATATGGAATTGACAAGAGAATTGCAGACAAAGAAAAAAATCCATAAAGCTAAAGGGAGAGAAACTTCTGAACCATTATGGCATCAACAACAATATTTCTGTATAGGTTTGGTGAAAGAAAAAGCGTCTTTGAATTCTTTGAGCCTATGAATAGTCAATAAATACACATGGGCTATAATATGTATTAAAAACAAATACACATCATACAAATTTATTTCTAACCATACAGTAGAATGGTACACACAAGAATAAATAATTTTGTTTTATGACAAACCTTTTGTGATTTTAGCATGTTTACTTTTATACCCATAGAAAAAATAGTGTCTATTCATGTATTGTAGAAATGAGTTATGATTACACATAAAATTTTCCCACATAATGAATTAAAGATAAGGACTTGAGGGATAGAGTTGAATGGAAACAAGTCTCTCCCTGGGGCAGTGGGAGAAGCTCCTCCTTGTCTACCTTGTCTTCCCAGGTGTCCTTACACAGCAGATATGGGGCTCTGGAATTGGAAGGACAGGGACATCCATCTATGCTAGAAGAGTCACCAAGGCCAGCCTAGCCTATCCCCTGCATTATGACCACCTCCAGCAAAATGGTGAATGGACTAGAGGACGTGACTTATGAGGAGCAGCTGAGGATACAGGGTTTGTTCAGCTTAGAGAAGAACAGACTGGGGGTGACCTCACTACTGTCTATGGCTTCCTCAAGAGGGGGAACAGAGACAAAGGTGCAGATTCTGTGGTGTCCAGTGATAGGATGTGAGGGAATGGCTTAAAGCTGTGTAAGGGGAAGTTAAGATTGGTTATTAGGAAGAAGTTCTTCAGTGAGGGGATTGTCAAACACTGGAACAAGCTCTCCAGGGAAGTGCTCATGGCTCCAACCCTGTTGGTGTTCAAGAAAAGTTTGGACAATACTCTTAGATATATGGCTTAACATTTAGTTTTCCCTTTGTGGAGTCAGCAGTTGGACTCAATGATCCTCCTGGGTCCCCTCCAACTCAGGACATTCTATGATTTTAAAATTCTGAGAAACGGATGATATGGCCAGGCTCACAGAGCTCACATCTTGTCAACTTTGTAAGCTGGGTAAGTGAACCGATTTTGTCTCTGTGTCTCTTTACCAAGTAGAACCATAACAGGTAATAAGCGTATTTCTTTTGTTTCCTTGATTGAAGTCATGGCTGGAAAAGAAAAAAGGGTCAGAGTTTAAAGTGTGTTAGCTGATATATTGTATTTTATCTCTGTAAAGGAAAAAGGTTTAATATGGCCTCACAGTTCCACACCACTCAGTTGACAGATAGTGGCAATCTTATTTTAACATCACTGGGAACAGGGATCATTTGCATCCCAAAAACTCTGGTTTTGAAATAGATGCTATAATTTGAAAAACAAATGAACAAAAAAAAGGACAGCCAAGCACTTCTTCAAAAATACAGACATTACCTTGAAATGTATACAGAATCAGTTTACATTACATTTTTGTATATCAGTAGGAGGTAAACAGTGTTCACTACCATGTACAGAGTACTTATACTGGTATTCTTCTTAATAGACTTTTCAGTCTCTGCTTTTATTTAATCTTTTAAGTAAAAGTCCACCATCACTTCTGGTTCCACAGACAAATAATAGACTACAATGGGAGTGATGTTGCTTTTCCTCTTCCGTTAACCCAGACAATTTATCTCCTCATGTCCATTACAAAGGAAAATGTCTCACACTGCTAATTAGCTTATATCCAAATTCCTTCTTTCCCACAGCTTTCTGAACAAAATATACACTCATCTTGTATTTTCCTGTTTTCATTTAGTGTTTCTTACAATAGAAAGTATGTGAAAAGTCCATTAATCTTCATGCTTCGTTGGACAAGCTGAACCAGAGCTAAGGTCAAAAAGATGTTTCCAGAAATGGTCTGACATTAACTTCAGTTGAGTTACTGTCATTTATTTATTAGTCTTGCTCTGAAGCACGTGATATGACACTTTAGGGAAATAAGATAACCATCCTAAGGTGTCTGAGTGATACTATTCTTTTTAAATTATACAGTGAGCTTCTGAATACAGATATTTGATTAGTTTGCTATACATGTTGATGGCAAGGGCTCTTTGTATTGTATTCTTTTAATATGTCAAGTGTCAATTTTATTATCTTCTTTCATTGCTTCCTAAGTTGGTATAAGTTAACATTTGCTTTAATGAAGACAATCACATTAAAGCAGACGAAGGTCTGGTCTGATGAGTCCAGCTAAGGCCAAAATGCAAAAAGTCTTTCCACATTAAAGATACTTAAGTGAGATGCCTAGAATCTGATCATAATCTCCTCTCATCCCCTTTTAACCAAAGGAGAAAATAATAATTTTAAAAGGCTATTTATGGTTACAAGACTTTTGATTTAGGCAATTTTAATACTCAGTAAAGCACTGAAGTCTAGCGGTATCTTCAGATCTCTACTGGGAGGGTTGTAGAAATTACAAAGTCTTTTCAGAGAAGGGCACATCAAAGTCCAGTAGGCAATTAGCACAACTTGTGGTAAACAGGGATCATGGAGACTGGTGGAGATCCTTCATGACAGGAGAAAAAGAAAGTGTTCCATTCATCTTCAAAAAAGTAAAAAAAAAAAAATGGTCCAGAGAACTACAGGCCACTCAGCCTCACTTCACTTTTGGGGAAAATCATCAAGCAAGTACTCTTGGCATGTATTTCTGGGCACATGAAAGAGGCTGTGTAGTCTCTGTCCTTGGTGGTGTTCAAAAGCTTTTTAGAAAACACCATTACCAGCCTGGTATGACCTCATATTTGAGCCTGCTTTCAACAGGAGGTTGGCATAAATTATCTGCATTCCAGTCTGAATTCCCATAGGATCCCATGATCCTATCTTATGAATTGGATATAAAGGAAAAGAAACAATACAATGACCATGGTCCAGTACTGGAATGGTTTCCAGAGAGTCTATCAAATCTCTGTCACTGTGTGTATATAAAAGTTTACTGGACAAGGATGTAAGCAACATGATATAATTTTGAAGGTAACCTCACTTTGATCAAAGAGTTGGATGAGATGGATTTCCAGAGGTCCCTTCCAACATGAATTATTCTATGATCCCATGATTTAAACATAGATGAGATACATCTAAACCATTAAAACCCCACACTTTAAGAAGAAAAACACCCAAGTCTAAAACTATTATTCCAAAACCTCCAAGTCAGCAACAACCAAACACTAGAAATGTTAGAAGAGTGAATACACTTCTCAGCACCAAAGTTTCTCAAGTACCTAAAGTTTCTATGGATGCATAATTTGTGAAAGGGCAGAACTGTTCAAAAGTAGTTCATGACTCAGTCCAATCACACTGAATAAAATTATTTTTACCTCAGCCATATCACATAAGCAACTCAGATGGACAGGCATTTTTAGGAAATTACCATTGGAAGAGGTTATAAAAAAAGCTCAGAGGGAATGCTCACTTTTTTGCAGACCAGACAATGGACTTTCACTTTATTTCATCATTTATCTTCCTTGTACTTCTGTCATTAAGAAGAGAGTAAGAGATGCAACTTCCTTCTCAAGATTCAGCCCATCTTCTAGAGATCTGTCTGTATGAAGGTGTTTTGGATTTGTGTGGCAGGGTTTTGGTAGCAGGGGTGGAGGCTGCAGGGGTGGCTCCTGTGAGAAGCTGCTGGAAGTTTCCCTGGCTCCAAGTCAGCCCCGCCTCTGGCCCAGGCCGAGCCCATCAGTGACGGTGGTAGCGCCTCTGGAAGAACAGATTTAAGAAGGGGAACCGGCAGTGGGCAGTGGGTAGTGGGATTTTGGAATGTGAGAGGAACACCTCTGCCGATACTGGAGTCAGTGAAGAAGGAGGGGGAGGAGGGGCGCCTGAGGAGGCTGATGGCCCTGCAGCCTGTGGTGAGATGGCAGCCTTTCCCCCTGCCACCCAGGGAGGTGAATGGTGAAGTGGAGGCTCCTGAAGATGGCGGTAACTCCATGGTAAAAACCGCGCTGGAGCAGTTTGTGACTGGAGAGCAGCCCGTGGAAGGGACCCGCGCCAGGGAAGTTCGGGAAGAACTGAAGCCCGCGGAAAGGA
>VYZV01006538.1:27838-38067 GCA_013401275.1 Pandion haliaetus | reverse complement strand
TAGCATTCTATAGTACCAGAAATACTGTAATTCAGTGTTTTATTTTTGGTTACGTACAGATCCTGGAGGGTAATGGAGAATTATTTGATGCTGGAATATTTTTTTTTTTTAAATTTCATATTGAGCTCTGATAATTTCCTGTTTTTCTTTATTTTCCTTTAAAGAACATTCTTATTGAATAGGAAAACATGTCCCATAAGCTTAGGACAGAAGTCTCAAATTTTGAGTGGTTGTATTTTTATTCCTTTTTTTAGTTTGAGAGAGTCCCTGCTAAGAAATGTCAAACAGTACATGTTTAATTAGTTGTTCTAGGATCACTATAAAATACAGATATAAAACATCCACATGTAATGCAACAGCAGTTGCTAAAATTTCAGTGTGTTACATAGGGATAGGAAGTTAGAGCTGGGCAACAATAGATCTCGGCAACAATGTGTATGGGTGTGAAAAACATCAGTCATCAGTTAAGTGGAGCATAGCAGCTGTGTAAGAGCACATGGAAGCACTCCAGGAAAGAAAGAGGAGCAAGGAATATTATACTTAACACAAATTTGGCTTCAGGTACTCACAGGTGTTTACCCAAAATGAAATTTGGCAAGAAGCTCAAAATTAAAATAATCTCAAACCTAAATGCATGTACATAATTACTGAGAGTTGTGAATGAACCTAGAAAATAAGCCAGTTCTGTATTTTGATGAAAAGTCGAGTTTTGGAGATTAAAAAGATGGGAAATGTCAGACTATGTAAGAGCCTACAAAACATTCTTCACTTCTCCACCCCTGTATCTGTTTCTCATTCTCTTTGTACCCCATGAACTCTGCCCCTTCAGCTTCTGTGGAGGCCTCCTTTGTCTATATTGCACAAGTAAGATCACGTTTCTTCTTTACCATTCCTGTGTCTGCTCTTCTGAATGTGTGTATTGCACAACTTTGCTCAAGAGGAGAGAGAACAATCAAAACCTGCCTACACAAGACTGAGATCCAGGGGGTTATGCTGTAGCACCAGAGTATGAAAGTCAGCCAGGCAAAGAATGTGCATAGCTGACCTCCCAGAAAATGGAGGTTTACAGCAGTTGTATGTGTGTGGGGAGAGTGCTCTAGCCTTGGGAAGGGAAAGCAGGGTACTGAATGGGCACAAGGAATGGCCTGAAAATATTCTTCAGGGTTCAGTAAACCCAACAATATCAGAAATAATATTGGTCGTAGGCCTGATTTATAGAAAGATAAACTGCAATATACAGAGAAATTCAGCAGCTTTTGTTGTTCTTGCTGTTTGTGCAAGGAAGAGATCAAAACTTCAGTAGAAAAGGAGTGAAGAACAGCAGCTATGAACCTTCATGGGGCGGAGTATTTTCATTAAAGGAGTTCGTCCTAAAAGGTGAGGAGCAGGAAGGGGTGGGGGTGGGGGGAACCCAGCAGGTACCACATCAGTCAGGATGATTAACTGCAGTAAAGAGGGTGGGAGACTTGGATAGACTGTAGGCAGCTTGTTGCTAGAAAAAAAGAACTCTTTCTACAATTTCTTGGTCAGTGTCCAGTGCCCTCTTTTCATCCAGTGTAAATAGGAAAAGATTGTGGTACGTCAGTATTGGTCTTGGTTTATCATCCAAACACTTTTTTCACTGACTTCAGTGGGAATTTTGCATTCTATCCAAAGTCAAAATACTTCTCTCTGGTGTTAGAAAAACAGTTCCTTAAATAGATTGCCATTTGTGTTTCTTTAGAGCGTTTGAAGTCTAGTGGACTGCTGTGAAAGTTCCACTTTTTAAGACAGGCCTGGGGTATTAAAAGAAACAAATATTATATATAGTAAAATGAGGATAATTCAAGACCACCACAGGAACCAAAAGTTTACTTTGTAAAAATGGAAGCTGAAATTATGTAATCATCGTATGTCTCTTGGAAACACAGCTTTTTAAATGACACTTTTATAACCTTTGAAAGGGCAGCAGTACACAGAGGATATTTTTTTGGTTTGCTTTTGATGAAAGGCCTTCCTAAATACAAATGCCCTATGTAAATTCCAAGATAAAAGCATGAAGAAAATTGCTTGGTTTTGTTCAAGCTTTCGGAAAGAAGGTAAGTGTATAGTGTATCATGGAAAGAAGAGAAACCTGTATGATGCCAGAGTACATTGATGTTCCTACTTGCAGCTATCTCGGTTTTACTAGATGATTGGAGTTTCAATAGAAGCAGATAAGCTTGGCACAGCTGTGATCCCACACTGAAATACAAACATCACAGTATCTTTTTCTTTTCCTCTATTAATCATAAATGTCAATGCCTTACTTGCTTTTACTTCGAAGTAAGGTAATTGGGAAGTCTGGTATGTCTTTTGATTCAAATATCACATTTCCTGGCAACTGGTAAGTTGGAGAGCTACATAACTTAAAGGTGTGAGATTTCATTTATATCTGTGAATTTACCACCAGTATCACTTAGACAAAATAAGCACAGAGTGAATGAAAATCAAGCCTTGACCCTTACTTACACACAGGCTTTAAGTCTTTAAAGCATTGTGGTATAAGAGATGAAAGATATATTAAAAAAAAATAAAATTCTGGTGCCATGGAAAACTCTTAAGTAAAAAAAATGGCAGTTACAAAACCTGCCTTGTAGAGCCTTACTATATATATGGAAATTCTTGGGTCACAATGTGGAGGCAGACACTGCAGCTGTAGAAGGATATAAAATACACAGATGAGATTTACACCTTAATAGTCTTGAGCTCTTTTTCTGAGTGAATCACAGGTGGCAGAAGCACTCCCAAGACCGTTTAAGGCTCTGAGCATGGAAAATAAAGCTTTAACTGTAGATCTGCAAGTGTTCTGAGCCTCTAGAAATCAGGCTATTCAGCATACCTATGCACCCAAAACAGCTGACTAACATAATTCTTCCCTCGCTTCCCATAATAATACTTTGTGGTGTAGTGGCGCCTGCTGTTCTGTGGAGACCAAAAGATGAAGTATTGGTGCTTTTAACATCTGCAGCCCCACATAACAAAGTCTTTGCATATACAAAAGAACATGAAAAGTGTGCTTCCATTGAGATTTTTCACAGCACAGTGTGCTTTCATGGGTGAACAGTTACAGCTTTTAGCACTGGTTTTAGTGGGACAGTAAAATGGCATGTTATTGCTTCATTCATTATTAATGTGTGAGATATTACCAGCTTTTAAATTTATAGTTGTTACCTCTAACAGTTCATTTATTGAGTCATGCAAAAACCTTACCAAGTCTGGCAGAGTTAAGTTGTGACACTCAGTGTAACTCAAACTACCTTTACTGAGAAATGTCAGATGGGTTTTTCTGCATTCAATCAGGCTGAGATGGTAGTGCAATGGGAAACTGAAGTTGCTCAAGTGGGAGGAAAATGCAGTCTTAATTAGAGGAGGTGGTAGTACTAAGTAGCTGAATATGACCAAGTTGAGNCCCCCGCCCTTTCTGAGTGAATGAAAGGACAAGAGGTTCATTTAAATGAGGGTGAAGCTCTGAGACCACACACAGTTAGATCGAGAAAACAAGAAATCTGAGGTCTGAGTGCCTGGACTGGTCTTTGATTTGTTCAAAACACAACTACCTCAAATACAAATCTGGTTCAAGATGGTAAGCATGTTTTGACCACAGTCTACTAGTGACCAACATTCATCATTGCAGGGAATTTCCACTCCTGCAGGAGTATCTTAACAATAAAAAGCCTAAAGGTATGGGTAGGGTGGTTTTGTTGGTTTTCACCCCCTCTGTGAATGCAGTGTGTTGGGCAGCGGGTTTTGCCATAGCTGTGTCCAGCTCAGGGAGTTGTCCTGTAACGCTGCCTGTGTGATGACTGGCACTGCTGAAATGAAGTGTGCTGTCTACTGTAATGATCCCATGTGCTCCAGCATGGATGAAAACAGCTTGGACCCATACCTGGGAGAATGTGTTCTCAATGTTAAAGACTTCTGGGATGTAGGTGCAGCTATAATACAGAAGCTCCTGGATTATCTAGTTTATTGTGCAGAAGGATGTTTGGTAATCTAAGCCCTAGCCAAAAAAATTTCATCTATTTGGGACTGCTCGGTGATCCAAGATAAGCATGGGTTGTATGGTTTACTGATTATATTTTGAATTCTTTCTGGTTTTGAAAAGGTATCCAAACAGTTCTGACGCTTGCTATTGAGTTTATTTTGTTTCCTCTTACTTTTTTTTCGCAACTAGTTTTTTAACTTCCTCAGAGTTTCTACTTTCTGAGGGAGGTGTCTTTAAAATTGCCAACAAAGTTCTAGCAAATATCTGAAATATTGTCATTTAACCCTGGTAAACTATGAAGGATAGCTTCTTTCTGGCTTTCAAGAGACATAGAAATGTAACCTTTCACAAGCAAGTTTAAAAAAGCAAGGTCTGTGGAGTCTGTTCTCTTATTGGCATTGTTCAGTATTCCTTTCTGTTTTATTAATAGCACTTTAATTGGGCTTTCTGCCAGCTTTATGTAGGAAGATAACGATTTATGACAGATAATATGTAGTAAATGAACTGTGGTGTTATTCCTGTTACTTACCTTGTTATGATCTCAGAAACCAACACTTATGACTTCCCTGCAGGAACCTAGGGAAGGTTCCTTGGCTCTGAACCACATGCACATTCTGTACTCATTGTGACTAACAACAGTGCAATTGGTGAACATCAAGACGGGGGACATGAAAAGCTGGCTTGTTTGTGATTGCCATTTTGATATAATGACTTACGCTGTGTTTTAAGTTCATGTCAATTCCAATGTGAATCACTTGCAGCCTGCAGGCTCATGCAAGTCTCTCTGCTTCCAGATCTTCTAGATATTTAAATGCTATATTAACATTTAACTTGTCTACTAAGTTTTGCTTCTTAAGTATGAATTGTTTAGAGGGAAATGAAAACTTTCCAGCTCTGCTGTACAGATTTTGTTAGCTATATTTTCCAAGTCTTAAAGCTGCCTCTGTTAGTGTGTAGTGAATTAGCCATATTTGGAAGGTCTATCTGGCACTGGGAGATGGCCCACAAAGTGCATTTTTTTTTCCCAAGTCCTCTTGAAGAGACTTACTTTAAGTAAAATACCCTTTTTCCCATTTATCTAAATGTTAGGCACTTGTACAGTGCTACTGTGAAGAGACGGTTTGTCTTTGAACATTAGCAAAGCTGCTACAGTACATGTTGACTGCATAATTGACTGGTGCCTAACCATCCTTCTTAAGCCTTTTTTCCATTTAAGGTTTTATCCTTTCACTTAAATGTTTTATATATTGCTTAGTATTACTTAAGTAAACGGCAAGTGACTCATAGGGAGGCGCTTCAGACAAATTAAAACTACACCGAGTACAGCAGGTGGGCAAGTTTAAGGATCACTATACGTCTCGCTCTTTCTTATATTCAAGAAAGATGCTTATGACTGTAGAGACTCAATCTACAGGGCAGGTGCAGTAAACACTTATGTTGCCCAATAGGACTGAACTTAATTAATCAGTGCAATATGAAGGTGAATACTAAACTAAACTCTTGCATACTATAAATCTTGAGGTTCAAACAATTTTATTTTGTTGTGTTAGAGGCAAAAAAAAATTGTGTAATATGACAAATAAGGAGTAACTCAGATACAAAGAATAAAAAAGGTAAACCCTAATGGCATAGAAAGAAGAATGTAAACAATCAAATTTTAGAGAAACCTTCAAGTATACATAGTTCCATGTATTTTTCTTGAGCAGCATGAAATTCTTGCAGGCAAAAACATTAAGTGTGGGTGTTTTGGAAGAGGATTCTTTCTCTGTTATTCCACTTGTGATGGTGTTGGGTATATATGCATCTACGTGAAGATCTTAATTTTGTGGGCACCAAAGCATATCAGACTGCCTTTGAAAACCCTTAGGATGAACAGTTTTGCTGGAGTCAGATTTTTGTAACAGCAGGGAAAGGAAATAATGATTTTTACCTTTTGGTTTGACTCCTTGCTGCCCTACTCCTGAGGCAGCTGTTGAAAGTGCGAAAGAGCACTGAGTCAGAGGTTTGCACTGACTAGACTGCTGTCGATACAATTTCACGTTCGCTTTGCAGAAGTGTCAGCTAACAGAGTGGCATTTCCTGTTGGAGTGATCAGAAAAATGGCAGGAGACAGGATTTACACAGCTGCCTAATGAATATTCTAAAACATTTTCAGTTATTTTTAAAATGTGCCTCTGAAATTCCCCATTTAGCTTATGCAGTTGTGAGGAAATGAATTTAACTGCCTACAACACGGGTTAACCAGTATTGGAAGTTGCAGTTTGCAGTTGTGTTAGGACTGTTACTCTCTGAGCCTCTGCCTAAAGGGAGCGAGTAATAGCTGTTCATGTGAAGGTTCCTCTGCTCACCCTGTCTGCCTTTTTAGTTATTCTGTGTTTCCTACTCTAAAATCCTTCCTCTTTTATCTTTCTACCTTTTGAAAGAATTTAATTTCTTCTATTGCTAAATCCCCAGCTCAAAGTATAGCACCATTGGTTTCACTGTGTGGCGAGAGGGTATACCAGGTGCTGTTACTAGTTGTTTTAATGACTTAAACTACCCAATAGCTAAAGGCAATTGCAGGGGGAAAGACCTGTATGAAGACAACATATGGCTGTATAATAAGGGGAGTGTGATCAACCCCAGACTTCTGCTAGTGCAAGAGGAGACAGTTTTTAGTGACGTGGGCTAGATTTGATGATGAAAGGCAGCTGAGAGGAAAGTGCAGTACCTGAAATGAGTGATATTGAGGATGCAGGCTAGTACTGGTACTACTGAAGAGGAAGGTGATGGACTGATGTGAGCCTGATTCTGAGGGAATGGAGGAAAAAACAAATACTAGCGCCACAGCTAATATGGCTCGCCAGTTTGCCTGTGTGAATGGATGTGTGCGAAAGGCCAACAGGGAGGTGATGCTAAGCAGGGAGGAGAGTGCTGAGTAATGGGGTGATCTTGCAGCTGTCATAACAAAAGATATGCTGGGTAAAGCTATGAGAACAAAGTAAAGGGTGATACAGGGCTGCTTTTTTTTTTTTTGTAGTGTCTGTATAGCCTGGTTCTATGTGTACTAAATGGCAAATTCTCATATGCTTCATGGAGGTTCTTGTGTAATTCAGGCTAAATGTTTCCCTAGGTACAAAATATGAAATTACTAGATGGAAATGGAATAAAGCTAATTTAAAAATATTTACTGTTTTATTCAGGGGAAGGGGCATTTACAAAGTATATAAATGCATTTTATACTTTAAAATTAATTGTTCAAGCTTTTGTAATTATATATTCAGGAAAAAGTCAAAATTGTATAGAACTTTAATTTATATGCAATAAATCACCACTAAGACTATATAGCAGTGTTTGACTATTAACTCATGAAAACAGTATTAGTTTATCTTTCCTTGAACATGTTCTTATCTGTGTCTCATTTTTGCTTTCAGAATGTAATCTCATAAAAGTTGCAGAAGCAATAATTAGAAACTTTATTTTTAAAATGTCGGTTAAAATTTACCAGGTTTCACACATGAGGTATGACTCTGGAAGTTGAGTAATTGGGTGGCAGGGGAAAAAAGGAAAAACAGAAGCTGGATCATCTTGGACTTGCTGCTTTGTGGGATATGCATGTGCTACAGTATATAGTCATGTCTGTCCAAGGTTTTTCTGTAAGTATGCAGGTATTACAGATTTAGATTTTTTTTTTGTCTTTTTGTGTACCTAGCTGGCACTAGAATATATGCAGGTGAAGCACAGCTTTCTTGGTACCATTTAGGGAGAAATTTGTAGTGTTCTGAGCATGTTCTTGTTTTCCTGTGCTGTGCTTCTGCATTCCATTATATGTTGTGTTCCACATATCTGGGGTGCTCTATGTAAAGTCTTTTGATCAGGCAGCGGTTGCATGCTGGAAAGCATAACCTACAGCATCTAAAATGGCCCTAGCAACCAGGGTTCCGGTGTGCTGTCGGTGTTACCACTCGGTTGTGAGTACTCACTGTTGTGTTAGAAGGCTCCACATGCTTTCTTTTGCTGTGGATTTAGTGTGCCTGGTAGCTGCAGGAGGGTGGAAGGGAGTCCTCTCGACAGGCTTGAAGGTAAAGCCGTGCTGCCTCCAACTCTGTCTGGATTAATTTGTCACAAATGTTTCCTGGATGAATGCAGCCTCTTGAGTCTTACTCCTTGGATCTAATGTAAACAAAATGTATTTGTATGGGACAGACTTCACAGCACTGAGAGTTTACCCGTCTGCACAACAGGAAAACCACATCCACTCTGGCATGAGTTTGGGGAGGCTATGGGCTCACATCCTGGTGAGGTTTGAGTAATTGATCAAGAATTCATAGCTTGCTTCCTTCTGACACTTGAGGTGGGTACTTGTTTTGTTCATCCTTTTCCATTAGATCTCAGTTTGAGTCAGAGGGCGTGCACAGAAATGCTGGCTATGACTGTTTTTTGGAGACAGTGGGCTGTACAAGTTCTTGCTCTGTTCTGTATGGACTATTTATTTTTGCATATTTTTCCAGTTGCAGCCTATTGTAGTCAGAGGCGTGTGTGAGGTGGTTTGTTTTGGTTTGTTTTTTTTTTTTTAACTGTGGTCATATATCTTCGGTCATACTGCTGACAACTCTTCTACTGTCTGCAATCACTGACACATTCACCCTCCAAGGTGTAATGGTTGAGTTCTAGTGATTTGGAAGAGCAATTTGGTTACAGGGATGCTAATCTGGATATAAGGCTTTACATTGTAGAAACCACCATGATCACAACACACAAAACATACAAAACCACACACAAAAGACCTCCCTTCCTATACGCTTATGCATTTTTCTGTTTCAAAGTGATAGTGTAATTTGCAGCATACAGCATAATCATACTGCTGTGCTTTTCTTTTCTTTGTAGATCAGTAATTTTGAATATAGAGGTGCAAACCTCAAGAGAAAATAAATTAACAGTAATAGCAAAAATGTGATCTACTTCTAAGTAAATTAGCTTTCCAGAAGTCATGGAAGTAACAGATATGGGAATTTTTGCAGACAGCATACATTTCTTTCTGCTTTTGTAGGCTGGCCTACTTTTTTGGAATCAAAACTGGAAGTTCTTAAGAGAAAGAGTTGTAGCATTTCAGAGCCATAGAGGAGATCTATTTTATATATGTGTGTGTGTGTGTGTGTGTGTGTGTGTGTGTGTGTGTGTGTGTGTGTGTGTGTGTGTGTGTGTGTGTGTGTGTGTGTGTGTGTGTGTGTGTGTGTAGAAGTAATTGCTGATCTAAGCTGTGAGTGATTGGCAGATGCTGGAAAAGAAACAGTATTCTTAAGTTACTTAAATAGCATCAATTTCTTGCGAAAGGACATAAGGAGGACCACAATCTAAGTGATATTACATGACTATTTTTGGGGACTTTTATTAAATCCGTACCTGGGCTGGAAGTCTTCACCACCGATAGCAGCACAGAATGTGCTACCTGTATAGACTTCTTTTCACGGCGTAAGTGAGCAAGAACAAGGAGAGCACTGATGACTGACGGTTGTAACTTCAAGTAAAGCAGAATGTAGAACAGGGTGTTAGAGATTTGATCTATAGTCTCATTCTTACAACCGAGATAAAAATGAATGGTATGTCATAGATAATAAAAACCAAAAGCATTTTTTGAAAGGACTTAAATAGCTAATACCTATCTGTTTAAATTATTTATTCTATATGAAGGCCATTTGGAAGCACAGGGCAAGGGGAAAGCTTGTCATGACAGGATACCAAGGGAGAAAGTGATCTCTACTACTAATTTGGAGTTGTAAAAATCTTCCCTGTACATATTGGTATGTGTGAGTACAGGCCTAGTTTTTTTTTTTTTTTTTCCTTTCCGGAGTTTTCAGTGCCTTTTATATCTTCAATTGGTTGGCCAAAATACAGTCACAGATCTTGGATCTTGGGGGTGGAGAGTAGGGGAGTGAGGAACATCCTCCATAACAGCAGCAATATTAGTTAGAAACAGCGTAATTCTTGTTATATGCAAATATATATGGGATAATGTATGGGCAGCACTTTCTGGATTTGAACATTTTCAGGTATTCTGTATGCATGCCCTATGCTTCTGCCTCTTCAGAGGTATTTCTTGTTTTCTTCCAGAACCATTTTTGGCAGAACTTTCTAGGAATTTGCTGTCTGTGGGTTTTTTTTTTTTTTCCTGTTGATATCCTTTTCAATTAAAAAAAAAAAAAAAATTCCTGGCCCCTGCCCCAAAATTTTTTCCTTTTTTTTA
>VYZV01006538.1:15355-27421 GCA_013401275.1 Pandion haliaetus | reverse complement strand
TGGTGTGAAAGAACACTTCTAATTCACTCGGCAAGCAGAAGTCACAATGTAGTCATCTGGCAAAGTGCTTGAGTTAAGATGACTGTCTGTGCACTAATGAATCACCAGCACTCTACCGAGGGACCATGATGATGGGGAAGAAAGTGCGTTGGAGGTGAGTCACAGGAGCCCCACCAACAAACATTTCTGAGTGGAAAGTATGTATGTGGTGGTGAATCACCAAGAACTCCACCAAAAGTCTGTGTGTGCCTGTCTTAATGTTTGTGGGATGATGAGTATTGGTAATGAAAACCTCAGCCAGTAAAAACCAACACTTCTCTATAGAATAGATTGTAAGGTTCTGGGCCAGTGTTTGAAACCTGACTATGTTGTTCTGTTCAGCTACAAGAAAATGTACTTGTAAGAGGCACAGTGTTCTGCTCTTTAATTCTTAAGACTTTTTTTGAGAGGTTTAGTATCTATCTGTCCAGGTTCCTGCCTGTAGAAGACTCTTCTGCAAGATGGATGGCACTTGAAGTTTGTAAAGTAATTTGAGATTTTGGTGTGTAAGGTGCTGTGGAAATGTAAGAGATTGACTTGCTGACCTTTTGAAGAGGGTGGGGGTGGGGAAAACCAAGTTCTGTGTTTCATCTGTTTGTTTAGTGGAGTAAATCAAAGATGGTATCTACATTTTTGCTCTAGGAAATTTTATTATAAGATTCATAAAAATTCTGTAAACGGTGATAAATGTAAAGGATGATGTAATGCTTACATAAATATGTGTCAAAATAAAAACCAGACTTGGGTACAAGGATTTCCTAAGTAAAGATAGAATTGGCCAGATAAATATATGCCCCCAGCTTCCTCATTTGTTCTCTCTATGCCATAGGGCAGCAGTGCTGCTTCCCTAATAGTATTGCGTCTCCGCTGTTCCGTTCAGTGGGAATCTTCTATTCTTGACAAGGGCTCAATCTGTAAGAGGATTGCTTTCTGTCTCTCTGCAGTCTTTATTCATGGCGGTTTCCACATTCTTAATTTGTAGATGTATCTGAAATCTATAGTGGCATTCACTTGATATACTTCTAGAAGATTTGTCTGAAGAGTATGCTGGACTTCCTTCTTAATGAGTGCCGATACTGATACTTTTTTCAGTTTCCAAGGGAGCTTTCCCACAGTTTGTTAAATGGAATGCAGATAGAAGTTAGCCCCTTTGGGTAAAAGGAACTCATAGAGGTTTGGGGTTTTCCTTATGATGAGATGGAAAGTCTTGGATGTGTGAAACATCAAAAATGTCTATTAATAATTGGTAAAATTGAATAAGCCTTACTAAATGAAATTATTATATGATTAGAAATTACTAGAAAACTTGTGCATGCTATACAATATTTGTTTCATGAGGAGAAATTGGAATTGTCTGTAAAAATAAGGAATTTAACAGAACTTTTCCAGCAACAAATGAGTTTAAATCAAGCTATGCTTACATGTCTATATACTGTTTTCTAATTAAAACCAAAACCAAACAAAGAAGAAAAGGAACAGCTGCTGTATGACTAGAATGAATCTCCTTTCAAGAGCAATGTGTTCATTCTGAAAGGTAAGATTTTCTGATCTTGGGGATTGTTCTTGGAGCACAGTGGAGGATGCAAGGACTTTAGGAATATCTAGAAAATCGGGAAGGAGGGATTATGAAGGAGGAGACTCTCCAACGTGCATTTGAAGACAAGTGACTCTGGTAGTGAGGAGTCTGCGTTGTTATACAGAAGGGTTTCTGATATTCTTAGGGGCTTTGTAGTGTGGCGTTTGGATAATTAGTGTCCATGTCCTGCCCTGTTCAAAGGGAAGTTCAGTGTGATGATCTTCAGGCTTTAGCTTTTCTGTGAAGGCTGTCATGAGTGCAGGTTGTTGGATTTTTAGCTGTGGGGAACTGAGAAGGCGCACTCGTGAAGCGTGTTGCATTTTAGCCAAACATATGGCATATGTTCTAACAAAAGTGAGCTCAATATCTAGATGACAGTAGTGATGAGTCTCTTGTATGTGTGCAATGTGCCAAATACTGCTTTGCATCACTTGGATGGAAGCCCCTTTCATCTTGAAAGTCACCTGTTTCAGAGGCAGCTGGGTAATGCTTCCAGCTCTTTCGGCACCTGTGAGCTTGTGTAGGCTGATTCTGGTCTGAAACATTCAGCCAAAATAATTGGTAGAGAGTTTCTGGCTCTTCTCATGTCTGGCAAGTGGATTACACTTAAGAACAAGTGGACGTGCTCTCTCCCTGTTGCAGCAATCGTTTGTGGCAAAATGACAGAATGGGAGACGAACAGAATTCCTTTACTGTATGCTTCCTTAAGGTGATTTTGCAAATGTGGAACTTTTTCTTTCAGCTGCTCTTAATATTAGAGTAGTGACCCTTAAGTAAGTGCTTTTGTGAGTGTGGTGGTCTAAGCATAGTGCATGCGCACACGCGTATATATGCTCACTTTATCTATGCTTATGTATATATGCTGACTTCATATATCTATAAAATGTATATAAGCAAGTTATATACATGCTTTACTTATCTAAAAAATGTATTATATGGGTATTCCTTTTTATTAAGGCAAGAGCTAATTCTATTAAGCTTCCTTAGTTTCTTCTGAAGTGAGGGTTCTGTGACATGCTTAAATGTCTTTTGAAAGTTTTTGGGAAGAGAAAGCTGAAGAAAAAGATTGTTTCTATTTCCTTTTTTTAAGCATAGTTGTACAGAATAAAGACAACTTGTAATTTTTCTTTAAAAAAAAAACCAAACAACAAAATGAGCAGTCACAAATGCCTCTTTCCCTTTGATTCTGTTTTTCAATAATCACAGATCAACTTTTTTTGAATTTTAAAGAACTTGTTTAAAATACCTGCTGCCTTTTTGAACGACTAGCCTAATAAATCTCCAGCTCTACATATTGGCAGAAAATTATTTCTGTTCTGGATATGGAAGAAAGAAGGATAAATATAATGGGAGAGGTATGTGTGAGGGAAAGAGATCACCATATCTCTCTTTCACCTATAAATACATGTATAGTTGGAGAGGAAGTGTTATTTCTAATAAAACTTTTTTTGAAAACAGACAAGAGAGAATGGAAGAATGGAGATAATTTCTTTACGCTTTCAATGACTCGTAGAACATTAATTTTTCTTTAGTGGGGCTTTTTTCCTCACTACTTTGCAGTCAATTGGGATCGCAGCATACAAACTTTTATCTTTGTTTCTGTGCCCAGGTAAGCTGATGGGAAAGCTTTTTTGAAAGTTAGTGCAGGCTGAAACTCATAATGAGCAACTGGTGAGTTCATGTTTACATTCTTGTTGCATAAACTAGTTAAAAAAAACCCAAACCATGGTGCACGTATTTTCTTTTATATATATATGCACACCCGTATAAATGAAAGTCAAATAAAAAGCTCTTAAAAAAAGAGGGAAATACTGACATGTGCTTTTTAACAACCCTAGCATGTGGTTATTTTCAGTGACACTTGCAACTCTTCTCTAAACTACTATTTACTCATTTTTAAGAGAAGTGGTGGGAGTTATTTGTTTCAGGAAAGGGATTTTGCAATTTTGTGTTCTTCCATGGACTTCAGTGCAAGTGCTAGACCAGAGTATTGGAAGAGAAGAAGAATCGCCATTTATGTGATGCGTTTTCTTTGTGGGCACATTTCCATCTCGGACCACAGTAAAACTACTGGTACATATCACAGGCTACTAAGTGGCAGATGCCAGATAATGATTCTTACTTGTTGCTGCTAGATTTGAACTGATAATTTAATCCTGATCATATTTACAAAGTGCCAAATCACATTTTTCTAGAGCATGAGTGCTTTTTCATTAGTGTTGCAGATCTGAAAAAGCGAGTGATGCAAGAGACAGGAAAGTTTTTATGAATTCAAGAGAAGAAACAAATTTATCTAAATTTCAGGTAAAATGTAGAGTCTAATGTTGATTTGAATTTTATCTCAATCAGCAGTGTTCAGCTTTGGCCTTTTAACCCCAATAGTTTAATTTAGTTTTATTCAAAGTGCAACTGAACTAATTATATCCCCAGTATCCTAATTTTGGATGCTATAAATAGGATGTTTGCTGCCAATACAAATGCCATCCTGCTCTTTTCAGTCCACTAACTTAGTTCTTGAGGGTATAGCGTAAGGTGGGACACAAGAGCTTCTCCATAGTCCCCGTTACTTTTTATTTCCTGCCAGTGACTGAGAATTAGGATTCTAAAGCTGGCCAAAAGTCTGAGTAAAAGTGCTTCTAAAAAATGCCTTTTTTAAAAGAAACTGCTCAAATAGTTCAGCATGCCCTCACTGGAAGAGCTGAATTAACAAATCAGTTGCTTTAGTTTCACTGTGCTTTGAGTCCATGCGTCAGATCAAAGTGGTTGTCCTTTGGATACTGCATTGATGCTGCAGAAGTCTGTGTGCAGCAGGGCCCTCCGTTTCACTTGTGATGCTGTTACTCTCCAGTACATCTTGGCACTGGAGTGCAAGTCAGGAATCTAAGGTCATTTACCAGTGCTGTCATGAAATGTCTTCTCTTCATCCTCAGATGTAATGTAACAATACTTATGAAAGCTACCTTAAGAATGCTTTTGGAGATATTCAGGTATATGCAGGTCATTGGTGATAGTCCAGCTAGTATTTCAGCATGGGATGTAATGGAAACAGTAAAAGAAGAATGAAACAATGATTCAGAATGAGTAACTCCCTCACCAACCCAACAAAGAAAACACAAAATGAAGTTTATAGCCATACTGGCATGTGGCTCTATTTTAAGGAGGAGGAAATTACACAGTATAGCTGTCTCATGCATATAGTATGTCCTTTAAAGAATTAATAGATCTAAGAAGCTGGCTGGGTTAAATACACTTAAAACAATATAAAGAGTATGATGCAACAGTCTGTATCCCTGTTGTCAAGAGCATGCCTTGTAGTAGACTCATAACACTGAAGTACAAAATACATGAATAATTTGTGCTTGTGGGATGCTTATGAAAAAAAAGGTGTGAATGAGTTACCTATGAAATTTGAGAAAAGGGAATGCATACTTGTAAAACAAAGACTTGAACAGGATTTCACCACCTCAAAATGAATTATCTAAATGTTAATCAGAGAAAAGCAGGTTGTGGCTTTAGGGAAAGTGAAGTACTGTTCATTTAATGGCTGTGCTGTCAACGAACTGGTTGTGGATGAAGGTAATGCTGTATGCTTGCAGCACTGATCAGTGTCAGCCTTTGAAGAGGGGAGTCTAAAACATGCTGGTTAATTTATTTAAACCTTTGGATAGGTTCTGTTAATATTACTTAGCTGACTTTCTGTAGGTTGCCTTGAGAAGCAGTGTGTGGAAATGCTGACAGCTCTTTCTCCAAACTACCTAGAACCAAAATACATTTTAGTCTTTTTTGGTTAATGTTTCATGTGTGGTAAGACTTTTAGTGTTTTATGTCNTTTTTTTTTTTTTTTTTTTTTTTTTACCCTGAAGTCATAAAGATGTAGAAGTGTTTTGATTTTTTTCTTGTGTTTTTTTTTTTTAATTTATTTGAATTAAACCAGAGACTCTCATGTAATCATGACATTAATGAAACTGAAGAAAATTACCCACATGTCACCAGCACAGCAAGGCTAGATGGCCAAACTGGATGCTCTAGATCATTAAGCTCCTCTAGGTTATAACATGCAAGTACAAAAAACAATTGAAGAGACTATCTCACAACTTCTGACTTTGTCCAGTTATTGCAAAGGAGTATTAGGTCCAGTGTCACTGATGGAGTGGCTGTGGAACTGAAATTACTCTCTAGCAGAGTGGCCATAGAAGAATCTTTGTGCTGTCCTGGGTGCTTTCAGTTTGTTCTTAAGAATACAGCATTTCTTTGTGTGCATGCTTGCTCTGAAAGTGGTTTATCTCTGATCAGCAAAAGGCTAACTCTAGGTAATTTCTGAAGGACTATGCCTGAGTAGGTAACATGAGAGGCATATAGTGATCTTGTCATTGTGGGTCATTTGTAAAGCATTTTATTTTATTGAGAATAGGACAGATTATCTCTCCAAAGCTGGTCTCTTCCATATAATTGTTGATAGCAGGCATATTTTCACGACAGATTTGGCCCAGCTCTTGTGTTGATTGGAAGAGCAGCATTCCTAACTGTCTGTCAAGCTCATCCTATTTCATTGTGTTCTGAGAGTTAAAGCCTCCATCGCAGCAATTGGTGCTTGCTCTGAGCTCGGTTCCCTTGCATAGCTGTTTGCTGTGAGAACATGGTGACTGTACCTCCTTGCACTTGAATTTGCATGAGATTCTGGATAAGAGATTGTATTGCCTTTTCTGCTCCTGGTTTCTCAGGTGCATCATGCTTACTTGTTGAGGAAGAAGCACCCTTGAATAAGAAGGTAAGTATTGCACATTGTACAGCAAACCTACTGCAGCGATTAGTTGATACTTTCTTGTGCACGTCCATCCCTAAATCTTCGGTGCCTTTACGCAGGTCTCCTGAAACAGGAATATTACCAGTCTGGCAGGAGACCAGCTGAGGCAGTAAAATGCATCATCATAGTTACATAATGCTGCCACTATAATAGCTAAGGGTTTTTTCTTGTTATCTGACCTAGCTCCTTGCATGGCATACTGATTAGTTTTATCTGCACTATGTGAAATTAAAAGTAACAAAACCTGAAACAAAAAGTAGCTTATCAGCTCCTGTTCTGCAGAGGCAGAAATAAAAACTGTGTAAATATTGGCTATGTTTCAGCATCCTGTATTACAAACTGTCATACAAATATGTACAGGGAAAACGAATAGGGGATCTCACATTTAAACACGAAAGGGCTCAGGGAAGAGGCACGGCTCTACAAGAGTACCAGCTGGGAGGTGCACCCATCCCCGCTAGTGCAACACGGCGCCCACTCTTCAGCCTGTACAGTTTGTATGTAGGCTCTGAACTTTTCTAATGA
Organism: Pandion haliaetus; assembly: GCA_013401275.1. Lineage (NCBI taxonomy): Eukaryota > Metazoa > Chordata > Aves > Accipitriformes > Pandionidae > Pandion > Pandion haliaetus. The sequence goes on along the minus strand of VYZV01006538.1, from coordinate 20,477 downwards.
TCAGCAGGTCCAGCTCTGTTTTCAGAAGTATTTCCCCCCTCACTCCTTAACTTTCTGGAATATTAACATCCCCCCATAGTGTTCTTTAGAGAGTATGATCGTTTGCCATAATGGAGCTTGTAGGGAGGGCTTGGGCTTATGCATAGCTATTGGTTCAAAGATAAAACTACTAGTCAGTCAACTGGGAAGTTAATGTTTCAGCACTGTCCTAGCCTTTTCTTTGGTCCTCATAATAGATTTTTTTTTTTCTTAGTTTTAATTACTGTAAATGGAGGTTACAGGTTACAACAATAACCCTGGGCATGATCAAGTAGTTTTCCATTATGGAAGATGGGCAGCTTACTTCTTTTGACCCTTGGGAATGAACTGCCTCACTCTGCTTTTGAAAAAAACCTCTTATGATTGTAATTATCATGATTCTAATTGTTTTTGGAGTATCTCCTCCATAGTTTGGAAGTAATTTGAATATAGATCTCCGTCCTTCTCTTCAGTTTGACTATTGTTTTTCTGTGTTGCAAGTTGAAGTGAGCCAATTTACTCCCCGGCATCTCATCATGCCAAACCACTTCTATTTATACATGGACACCATCTTTAGAAATTCAGTAGGGTGTTTTTAAGGAAATGCCTGCTGTTTTGGCAGCTGGTTGGGAAGGAAATGAGGAACTGAACTGTGTATTTCTGTAGACCCTGTGAAAATTACTCCTTGTGGGAGACCTGGGTGTTTTGAATAATCAGACTGTCTCCACAGCAGTCATAGGTGGGACTGGAGCTGGTGGGGACAGAGGGTTGCTAACTTTAAACTAGATAGTTTGACTAATAACAACAGTGTAGCTATGGCAACACACAGCTCTGCTTGGGCGGGCCACTACGTTTAGGCAAGTTTTGGAGCCCATGTTGAACTCCAGGCTGTCACACTTATGCTCCTATCAGTACTTGGCAATGATGATAAGCTAACTAGATGCATATCCACCTGAGCGGCAGCCAAAAGCAGAGGGAGGGGGGTGAGGGGGGGATGCAGGTCTTCTCCACCACTTGGAAGTAGTCAGGCTTGCTGAGGGACATCAGTGTGATGCTGGTGCCTCCAGCCAAGCCCTTGAGGCAGGAACCAGCCTCACAGCTTTGGGGCAGGAAGGAGGATGCAGGGGAGCATTGCTGCAGGGAGCCCTGGCTGGTGATAGGAAGAGGGTGATGGGTCATCATTTGGTTAGGAAGGTCAAGAGCTTTAGTATGTGATAAGAGGAGGGGAAAAAATGTTGGGATTGTTTAATAAAGCTGGTAAAACCACACGGCATCTACTGCCATTAAAACCCTCCCCAGGCTGGAGGAGGGAAAAGGGGGGTGGAGGGGGAACAGTGCAAATGGTTATTTCTGGATATATTTCTTAGCTATTTCCTTCAAAATTAATATTTTATTTTTCAGACTAAAATATTTGGCCTTCGTTATTGGAAAACTTCATATTTTCTATAAAAATCAAATTCAAAGGGAGAAACGTTCTCATCTGGAACAGGGAGTAGTTTCTCTAATCATTGTTGCTCAACACATGAAGAGTTAAAAATAGGTGGAGCTGAGCAGGTCATTCTAAGTTAAATTAGGACAGTTGACTGCAGACATGTAAATATCTTTGATAATAGATGGTAGAAATATTGGTTATGTCTATTTACAGTTTACTACAGGTATCTTATGAATTGTTGGAAAGGGTACAGCTGGCCAGACAATAGATGGTAGAAATATTGGTTATGTCTATTTACAGTTTACTACAGGTATCTTATGAATTGTTGGAAAGGGTACAGCTGGCCAGACAATAGATGGTAGAAATATTGGTTATGTCTATTTACAATTTACTACATGTGTCTTATGAATTGTTGGAAAGGGTACATCTGGCCAGACAACAGCTAGTTTGTGCAGTCCAGCCTGTGGTAGTCTGGGTCAGATCGAACAGCCCCTTTGAGAGAAGGGGAGACTTTTCTTCCCTGGGAGCAATGAGCTTGTTCAGGTAGAAAAAGCTTCAGGAGTACAAGGAGGGAGCAGGGAGACAGCTGGAGAGGTAGGAATTAGGGAAGCTGACAGCAGGAAGGCCACTCAGGAAAAATTGTGGCAAAGGGGGACCTTGTCTTGCATAATAAGCGGACTTAGAGCCAATTATAAGACACTTTAGTGGGAATGTGGAGGCTTGTTTCAGGTTGAGAAACAACCAGGAATGGATCAATTAGAAAACAAGGTGGGTAAATGGATCGCATCCTTTCTTTTTTTCCCATCTGGTGCAGCAGATGTCAAGTTATCATAAGGGGCTACCTTTTTCCAGTTTGTTTTAGTTACATGGAAACATTGCTTTAGTAGTTCTAATCTTTTTAGTAACTTCCAGCAAGTTCACTTTTGTGAATAGAGTTATGAAGCAGAATCCACGGAAGCAGCCATATCTTGGATCAGTTATATTTGCCTCGGCTGTGAAGTACTGTTAAAAGCAAGGAAGAGACTGCTTATGACCGGTACTGTAAAAGCTATTTGTAGTTTCTTGGGAGCTTTGTGTCAGTGATGGGAAACCCAACTGCCTTTCGTGCTGGGAAGGAAGGAATATGCTGTTTGGTCAGTCTTACACTGCTGTTTTGCTTTCAAGAAAGAGTGATGCCATTCTGTCTTAAAGGTCAGACTGATTCTGGATCTTGTCATACTGATCTTCATTTAAATATTTTCTTGTGATGGTAATGTCATCTGCAGAGTTGTTCTAGTATTACATAAGAAATGCAAAGGTGCAGTTTCTGAAATATTCCTTTCTACTGTATACACCAAAATGGGAAGTCCCTAGTTTATAAATATTTTCATTTTGTTGCATCTTCTCAAGGGACACATGCATATTTTGTTTTACTTTTTGTACCCAACTGGGAAAAGAAACTCTTATTACTTATTCAATTAAATTAATTTATAGAAACTAATCAGGAATAATTGTGTTTATATGGGCCAAAACTTCCTCAAGGGGACATTAAATGGTGAGTGATTTAAAATACATTTATTTAGAAATCAATGGTAGTGATTTGAAGCTACCCATTGAGATGAATGTGGATGGCAGTAGTGCGCCACTTTGTCAGATTTATTACAAAAGTTGCAATAAATCAAAGAAATGCTATTAATCTAGTTTAACAAACAACAAGCAAATAACAAACATGATAGGTTTGATAAGCCACAGTATTGACTTTTGCTGAAACTATTTAATGAAATACAGATACAATATTTGCATTAAAAAGAATATAGGTGGATTTTTGTCCTTCCAGGACATGGAGCGTGCAATCCTAATTCAGTCTGTATTACAGGAGTCCCAATCCCATGCTTGTAACTGGTTTCTGTGGCAGTTTTTCCTAGCAGTGTAGGTGTCTTGTTAGATGAGTGTGTGGGGTGTGTGTATATATGTGTGCATATATATATATATATGTGTATATATATATATAAATAAAAGACCTAAAGCATGCTTAAAGGAGTGAAATTGTAATGTCGCAATGACATGAGAAATCCAGTCTCATGTCCTTAGTTCAGAGAATGGAGTTGCATCTGGTACCTGCTATTTTGCCTCTCTCTTGCACTGGTCAGGTTGCTCTTGTTCTGTCTGACCCTCGTGCTTTTTTTTTTTTTCCTTTTACTCTCCCTACTATTTTTACTGTCTGTCAGTCAGTCTCACTCTTCTGCCCCTGTTCTTTTAGCTGGTGGGGCACTCCTCTAATAGATGTTTCTATGCAGTAAGTAGAACTGAACTCGACTGAAGCCAAGTGAATTGGTTTGTATTACTTACCTTATTCTTATGTGCAATAAATATACAATTTAAATTATATACAGCACAGACAGAAAATATCAAATCACTAACCTAAAATCTGATTTTTTTTTTGTCCAAAATTTGTCTAGTCCTTTGACTTTACCAGAGATACTTAAGAACAGTGAGGAGCTGTGTATTGGAAATTTCTGTTTGTGCTCTATTTCTTTTACCCAGTCTTGCTGTTAATGTATCTTATTAAAAATACAAGGCAAAAATGGAGCAAATCATTTGATTATTACCAGTTCATTAGGCTTAAAACATGAATTAGAGCCAACTTCAGCTTTCAGATTCATTCACGTGGCTCATACTGAAGTCGGTGAGAAGCACATGCATATTCACAAATCCAGAATTTGGCTCTTTGCCTGAGATTTTAGTAGACCAGTGTTCAGTGAAAGCTCTGAGGTAGTAGATCATTTGTTATTTACGGCAGATAATGAAGCTTTACTCTGACTTGACTTGAAGCTTTGTTACATAAAGTCTAAGTTGATAGAGGAAAAAATACTCTCCCAATAAATTAAAAAATAAATAATAGGTTAAAAGAAGCTCTGTCTACTTTGTAAAGGAACTAAGATTTTTTTTTTTTTTGAGAAATGTTTCAGCTGTAAAAACAGGATGACAAAATGCTTGCCTGGACATCAGATTTGCTTGGAGTTGCATTGGACTCTGGCTATTTCTGTGTCACAGGTGTAGTCACTTTCCTCCCAGCAGCTGACTGCTCCAGAAATGCCACTTGGAACTGGAAACCTTGAAAAATACTTCACAGTTTTCTTGTGGTGAGAAGTGCTTCTCACCATGTAAAGTTTTTGGATCACTGGGCTGAAGGGAATGGCAGTTTTCCTGTAAGGTGAAGCTGCCCTTGCGAAGCTTGGAAGCGGCACCCAGCTTGCATGGTGGGAGCGGTTTCTGAATCCTGCTGATGTTGTCTGCTCCCTGCATACCTGTAACTGCCCTTCACCCAGGTAGGGGGGCTGTGCCCACCCCCAGGGAAGAACAGCAAATTCTCTGTATGCATAAGGCATCTGTCATTTGGAGAGAGGCTAAACATTCCTTTTTCAATAAAACTGTGTTATTTTAAAAGTGTTTTGGTGGTTTTTTTTTATATTTCTTCCCCTTTGCACTGGATTTCAGTGTCTCTTCTAAAGTACAAATGGTAACAGGAAGAGCAATAAAGCTTCAGGTGGGGAGGGGAAAAGAGCGTGCTTTTTGAGCATTAAAGAGTCCCTTTTAATGATTACTTATTTCAAAGGGTGTTGGTTAGTGAATGAAATCTTTTGAACTGTTGTTCTCCTTGGGTCAGCTCCAGTGAAAAGGGGAACTGATCTC
>VYZV01006537.1:0-24110 GCA_013401275.1 Pandion haliaetus | reverse complement strand
GTCAAAGAAAAAAAAAAATTGTATCTCAGCATATTCCTGAATGAGATCAGAATCTGGACTGTATGGCTTGGACAATTTCTTTCTCCAGATCTACACAGGGTCCAGGGTCACAAGTTTGTCCCAGGAAATGTCATATATAATGAAGAAATTCCCACAAGCATAACTGTTTGAAGAAGTTAAAGCAATAATAATATGGAAGTCTCTTCTCCTACTCATACATCAATAGGAAAATGTTTACTTGTCAATAATGTTATCCATTTGCTTTGTTTCATTGTCATTTAGGTTCTGCACTCTTCAGCAAGAGAGGTCCGCTACTGGAAGTTGTTTCAAACTTCTCACTTCTTGAAACAGTGGTGGAGTGTTTATTGGGACTTTGGAGAAGCTGTTCATGATGCTGTGCATATTTGGAAGCTGACCCATATCTACATTCACAGCTTTGACACAAGAGCACAGAACCTGGGGGGAAGGGGGAAGAAAGCATTGCCAGGAATGATAATTCTGAAAGGTATGAGATGAAATACTGAGTTCTTTGGGCAGCCTTCTTTTAGGCATGGACTTGTTATAGTTGCTGGTTATCTGGATGCTGGGGGTAAAGTATGCCACTGTACACACACACACACACACACAAAAAAAAAAAGATAATAAAAGCTATGAGCTTTTTGTTTATAGGAAGAAAATTCCCTTGTACCATAAAAAGGGATCTCTTAATTCCATAAAGAGAGATCAGTGCCCCAGAGGAGGCTAGAATTAAGGCAAAGACAGGCCTGTGTACACAGAGATTGGCTCCATGTTTCCCCACTTCTGAATGATAACAAATAATTTTAAACAAAGCCCTACTCCTGTAATTTCTTTTCCAAGGGGGAGCTTCTACTCAAGTTAGCAAGACCCTTCAGTAATAAGATCTGCTTGCTAGGAATAGGGCCTGAGAAATTTTTACATATTCTACACATATGTCTATATGTATTTGCACACACACGCACACATGTACATATACACGCACAAACACGCACACACACAAATTTATAAATATATGTATATATACGTACATATGCAAAGAGACAAGATTGAAAAGCATGTCAGACTTGGAGTGTTATATGCCATTTAAACTACTATCTACACAGTACATATTGAAACTCAACTTTAAGATTTTTTTATTTTTATGTACAGTTCATTTTTTTCTCTGGAAATAAAATATCTAAATACAGACAGACTGTAATGTTGTATATGTATAGCTTTCAACAATACTTTAGCTGAATAAATGCTTTGTACATAGTTCTGTCTTTTAATGGAGTTTACAGCTACATTGATAAAATGGATTCCTCGTTTCCTTGATTGTTTTTAACCAATAACAAGCAGAGAGACAATTACAAGTTAATATTAATAAGCAGCTCAAATAACACTGGTTAAATTATGTACAATACAAACCATTCATACAAATGAAGACTAGGATATTGAATTTGTTACAATATTTTGTAATAAAGATAAGACAGCCACTTATAACTTACATGTTCTCTGCCAGGCATATTCCCTCTTAGAGATCAGTTGGAGAGTTTTTAAGTAGCTTAGCTGGCCTAAACTCAACCAGGTTTAAAGAATCAGAGCTTAAAGAGTCAGAGAAACATGAAACCAGAATGTCTGCCCACATGTAAATTCCAAATGTTTGCCCATCTTTACTAGTAACAGGCTCGCTCCACGGAAAAAGAGCCACCTAACACCACCTCGAATGTGCCTACTGTATGCTGGAAAAAAGTCACGATGCTTTGCTGTGTTCATATAATAAGGAATACTGAACTCTAGACACACATTTTTCCCATTTTAACAAGTATTTACTCCTACAGGATTATTTACCAGCAGAGCTACTCCAAGCAGTAGAATGCATGAGTGGGGATTATTGATTGGCGTGTACTCAAAGGACTTTCAAAGAGATTTCCATAACAGTCTGTGTTAGAAACCATTCTCTGTCTAGTTAATCCATTTTGCTTGATGACAGGTTATCCTGAAACCTTAGGTATCGGACAATGAAAGCTCTCTTAACAGGAATCTCAATAGACGTGAGCTGAAAAGAGTGTGTGTCTCTGTGTATGTGTATGGTTTTATTTCAAATCCATAGTGATTTACAACTAGATTGATACATGGAGCTGACGGGGCAAAAATTACATTAGATTGTTTTCCACTAACATATTTGCAGCCATTTGACATCAGCAGCAGCAGGTAGACACATTCCAGGCAATAGATGTGGCCTTCCTCCTTGAGGTTACAGCCCTGTCATACGACCTCTTTTATTCCCCAGGCTTCAGTCTCAGACACGTGTTGGTCCTCACCCTGATGGGAAGTAGGGTGTGTCACTGTGGTAGTTGTAATCAGGACACACCTTCTGTACTAGTTTATAATCTGTACTATAAAAGGAAATGTAAATACAGATTACTTTAAAGGGCTTGGAGCAGAGCCATGACACATGGCTCTGGGTCTGCTCCTGATAACAGGTTTTTGAAGGGTCATAGTTGCAGAGTGTGTTCTTGGTAGCCTTGTCAACCTTTTCGTACTCGATTCGACAGTTAAAGGACTTGGAATCTTTGGCATCAATCACCGTCTGTTGTGCCAAGTCAAATTCCACTATTTTTGTAGGGGGCACTAGGCTCACAGATACATTCCCTTGACCAGTGGAGTTATGCCTGAAGTAAACACTAAACGTCCCATTGCCATGGTCAACGATTTTCCCTGTTATTAACAGATTTAGCTTCACAGTCTTGATGTTGGAATGAAAATCGCCCCAGCCAAACATTTTCTTAAATTTCCCAGTTTTGACAATGGGCCGTCTCTTTGCTCTGGGCCGAGGCTCTTGCAGGTCTGTGGAGTTCCTCAGCCAGTCCCAGAGATCTTGCTCAGAATAAGTTTCTGGGGCATCGTATCGCAGGTCCAAATCTGTATCATTTTCCTTTCCACGAAAAGTCTGTGACAGCAGTCGGCTGATGGACAAGTCTTTGCTACTTTCGGTCCATATGTGCTTTAGTGTGGATTTGGAGCTTCCTGATTTTAGAAGTTCTGTTTTTCCTCCATTTGTTAAATTTGCACAGGTAACCTGAAAAAAGAAAGAAAGGAAGAAGAAAGAAAGGATATATTGAGCTATGTAATGCAAAATCCATCATCCTCACCCGAGACCAAAATGATCAGATTTCAAAATCATAGGGAATTTTTTTTTTTGAGAAATTAAATTATCTCTGTACTCAGTAAAACAAAACAGAAACATCTATTTTCCTCTTCTTTCCAAGTAGTTACTACTTAATTCTCCTTCGTCAGTCTTTTACACTGGCCTTCAGATTTAATCCCAGCCATTCACATTATTCTTCAGCCTGAAATCTACTTCCATTATGAAGTCTGTAAGTGATAAGTATGTAATGAAGTACTGCAAAAACTAAGGTACGCAGCCATGTCATCCCCCAGTCTCTATGTGGCTTTCACTGGCCATTTCTCATCTCAGAGTGAAGTACTCCTGCTTGAACATTCTCTTTCCATAATGACTGTGTCTTCCAGCACCAGAGTCACATTCAGCTATTTTTGCTGCTCCTGGAGTTCACTGTCAGGGTGCTGTCTTGGTGGTGCCACCCTGACCATACTCAGAGTCCGTGTCATTATAAATCTAATAATATTAACATCATTTCCCTACTCCTTTTATGAGTACACATTGGTCTGTGTTCTTGACTGGGACCTTCAGTCACAACTACAATATAAATAATAATAAAAATTTTAATGCATTTTGCGTCAACAGCTGTACGTACTGTGTGCTGTACCTCAGTTAATGCGAGAGGAGTCACAGTCTTCTCTTACAGTCCCTTACAGATTAGCTACTGATTTGTGTTGTCTGTATCGAGTATGATGTATTTCTCCTTCCTCACTTCATTTCTTTTTTTCACACCTTCCTCCCCGAACCAAAACATGATAAGTGCAAGACAGAAAGCCATTTGTGTATTTACAAGAAAAATAGGGCCACCAATTTAATAGTAAAAAAATCCTGCAAAATCACATTTTTTAAAAAGACAAAATCCTGCACCAAGTTCCTAGAAAATCATAACTTCAGACATAGTTTTTCACAGAATTTAGTGTCAGAGCAATTTGTCTTATTTATATTTTTTCTCTTTGCCTTAATTGTGTGGAATACAGAGAACAGATGCAGCCTCGCAGCTGTCTGACATGCAGCACTGGTAGAGAGCTCTGACAGAGCGTAGCAGGAAGGGCTGGAATTGGCAGGGGGCAGTGGGTGGATGGAAAGGAGGGGGATGAAAAGACAACACCCTTAGTCCCATTCCCCCTAAAAATTCACACCGGATGCACTGCCATATTTTTTAACATTTGTCGTCTGAAGAAGACATCAAGTTTCTTATTTCCCTTTTTATGGCTACATAGGAGATTCTGAATATGCCTGTTTTATTCCTCTGTGTTCTGGCACTGATTTACATGCTTCTGTCATACTTGCAGTTACATCTTTCTCTTCACTTAAAAATGTATTGAGTGTATTCCCAACGCAGGAAACCCATTGGAAACCAGCTAGTATTTAAATCATGTCCCCTCCCTACTGGTACGACTGGCGGTATATGTCACGGAGGATATCTATCACAGCCTGGCCTTTTCATTTCCTAACAATCATGGAATTGAAGCATGCTTTCATTAACTTCAGTACTTTTTCAAGGTCAGTTGAAGGCACATACATAAAATCAGTCTAAATTGTCTTTATACATTGATAAGATAGGAGGTATGCCCCCAGCCTTTTACAGTAAACAAATAGGTAAATAAATCTGTCACATCCCACACTATAACTTCCTGGCGCATTTCAGGTTGGTGGGCCAGTAAGGCTAATAGAAAAAATATGGCTTTTATTTAGAATTTTGCCAAAGCGATGACTTCCTCGTCTTTTGAATGGAAAGAAGGATTAAAACACAGACTAGCATTTTGATAGCCAGTTTGTAGCTGCATCTTAGCATCAACACAGTGAGCCAGGAGAGAAGCTGTAATGAAATGCACTGATGGTGCACTGGTTAATGAAGCAGCAATGAAGATGTCACAGGGAGAGAGAAAGAGACTCAGAATATAATCTTGCTGTGGCATATGGGGAAAGAGTGCAAAATAAGAAAAGAAATGTGGTTAAAAGGAAAAATGTGCCTGTCTAGCATGAATCTGTCAACCTGCTAGGAATCTAAGTAGGTAAGATACAGATTGCTTACCACTATATTTTTCTTTGCTCACAGCTTGTTTTTCTTTTGTGTTCCTTTCTGCATTTAATGATTTACATTTCATAGGATTACACTACAAGTTCCATGTAACAAGATGTAATGGTATAAAAACCTTTTAAAGAGGTCTCTTTTCAGATGTATAAAACTGAATACGCAGGAAAGGAAGGAGTTATTTTCAGAAATAGTTGCTGATTGATCCAATACAAGTGTTTTTTTGAAAGCCAGTATATTTCATAAAAATGGATGATTCAGATTCCATGCATACTATACTGCTTCATACCTGATCTAACAAATACAATTGATTGTTACTGTCATCAATTTTGTAATACCTGAAAGACTTCTCATCATGCAGTTAGCCCTGAGACCTCTGTTTGTGATTTTCTGTGTGGGTAACTGGCTGCATTCATGATTAAAGGCCTGAACCTGCCCTCCCTAGTCAAGTGTCTGTGTAAGTACTAGAAAAAACAGCCCACAAGGGTTAATAAAAAAGCTCTAGAATTCATTGTTCTTCACTAACATTTTCCAGCCAACTGCTTTTTCATATACTGTTAGTATACTGTGTGCTGTAGAAAGTAGCTATATGTATCCTCAGAGACTCGCATACCAAATAATAGAGCATTGCTGTGTAATAGAATTTCTGCAAATGCAGCACTTATTTTCACATGAACTAATCCACAATTTTCTTCCATCTCTCTTCTTTCCAACCACAAGGCTGCAATAATACAGGAAAGATCATGAAAATCCGTGAGATTTTGCACTTAGTAGTGTGAAAACTAGCTTACTGAAACATAGACCTGTTTTAGTGGTGCATGAAAAAAGAGCCAGTTTAAAATGGCTAATGGAGAGCTAAAACACTGAGCAGCGCAAACTCTATGGTAGCTTTTTTGTCCTCTTCCTTGAGTATACCTGCATATAATTCAGAAACCTACGTATTCCACCTTATCAATTCATTCACTATAACCAGAATTTCCTTCTTTTCCACAGCCAAGTGCCACTCCTAGACGAAACATTGAAAACTTTGGCCTACTTGTACTGGGCCTGGGTAGGGTAGAGTTAGTTTTCTTCATAGCAGCTCATATGGTGCTGTGGTTTGTATTTTTGACCCAAACACTGGTAACACAATAATGTTCTAGCTCTTGCTGAACAGTGTTTGCATAGCATCAAGGCCTTCTCTGTTTCTCTCTTGGTCACCAGGTGAATACATTGCGGGGGTGCACAATAGGTTCGGAGGGGGCACAACTGAGCAGATGACCTCAACTAACTAAAGAGATATTCCATACCATGTAACATCATGCTTAGCAATTAAAAGGAAAAGAGGTGGGCTGGGTTGGGGGTGTAGCCATCTTTTGCTCAGGAACTGGCTGGGCATCATTCTACCCATGGGAGCTGGTGACTGTTGCCTTCACATCACTTGTTTTGTTTTGTTTTCTTCTCCCTTCTTCCACTTACCCTTCACTTATTAAACTTTTTTTATCTTGACCCCCAAGTTTCCTCGCTTTTATTCTTCCTTTCCTCTTCCCTTGTCCCACTGGGGAAGGGGGGGAGTGAGTGAGCAGCTGTGTGGTGCTTAGCTGCCCACCAGGGTTAACCCACACCACCACTATAGCACAATATATCAATGTCGGAAAAGGGCTGAGGAGGGAGATTTCCTCCATGACTGTATAGCTAGAAGTGGTTTTGAACTATTATGATGTCAGAAGTGTCCATATAGAACAATAGTAAGGAGCAAAAAGATTAGAAATGCTTATCCAAAGCTACAAATGTCAGTGGAAAAGCAATCAGTAAGCATGGCAGACTAACCTTCGGTTCCAGTCTTGTACTTTTAATGGAAAGTATGAATGTCCACCACCTAGTAAAGTTTATTGATATCAAAAAGGTACAAGGAGCTGACTGCCTGGTAACTCCTTTCCAACAAATAATGACAAATTGTTATTCCATTTCTTTTTCTGCTTCTAGGAAGGAGCAAAGACAGTGGTGTTACTGGGCACAATATCCCAAATCATCAAAAAAGACACAGGAATTGAGCTGTAATTCAGTTTTTACTCCATTAAAATAGAATACTCCATTCATTCTGTATCCTCCTTTTTGAGCGTGAAGAATTTTTTATGATGATGTATAAGATCATTAAATGTATTTTAATGAATATTTGCAGTTCTTTTAGGACACCCTAAAGGACAGACAGTTTATTTGTCTCAGAAATTTTGGAGTTCTCTTCCAAGACACTGAGCCCTGAATGCTTTGTCAGGTCAAACCTGAACATTGGGAGCAGATAAAACTAAGTTGGAAAGAGATCTCTGGAAACCATGAAGGCCTCAGGTAGTGATTTTGGCCCTCTTTTCAGTATAAAATCAAGGATAGGTATATTAACATTAATTTAAGATTCATCGATTTGAGATTTAAAAAAATAGTAATTCAAAGAGGTACAGAATGCCTCTTGATTTCTCACTCTTTTCCTTTTATTCTAGCTCTATTACAGTTCATTACCTATAATTACAGTATTGGGTTAGAAATTATGTATTTATTCCTCTGAATGTATGACTACTTGAGGGCAAATGAAAATGTAAACAAACAATCTAATACTCAAGGTAGAAAATCTCTCTCTTCAGGTAAATAACTAATCAAAACCAAGATTGTTTTTGCTGCATGGCACTGTAAGAATTTGGCAGTAGTGTGTTTGCATATGCTCTGTATAAAAGAATTCAGAATTTTCTTTCCTTGGTCAGATATCTCAGATACAGCATGGGTAGGAGAGTACTGATGGACATAACTATAAGCTGGACCATTATCAAGGGAGGACAGCACTCAGGAAATTTTAGCTTGATCCAGTTTTCTCATATTAATCCTGCTTATGCAATGGCTGGAGGAAAATCTGGACCTAGTTTACCATTCTACTTTGATCAATTTTTCTTCCTATGCCTGTCTACACACTGTACAAAGTTACTAGTGGCATGGAAATATTCTATTCAGTGAATAATTTCCAGACAAGTCAAAGCCAATATTCTACAGAAATTTGGCCGTAAAAAAAGAAAATGAGAATGAAAGTTAATGGAGATATAACAGGGCGGGAGTAAAACACAGTGAAGCACTTGTACCTGTTACAAACTGACACTTTGGAAAGAGAGGACAAACATAGAAAACCACACACATTAATATATCACAGAAACAGACCTCTGTTTTTAACTTACAAGCCTCTTTGCTACATGACATGAAAAGAATAAGGATGTGGATTGGTCAATCAAAAAATGCAAACTCAGATGAATCTGACAAATGGAATAGTAAATCCCAATCTACTGTGTCAAATGAGAACACAAAATTGCCTATGTGGGATCAACCAAAGACTCATTTAGAAAAATGTCCTGTCTCCAATAGCAGCTATAAGAGATGCCTGGAGAAAAGCAAGACTATTGCAAGCATATGATAGTCCCCTAATTTCTTCCCTTCTGTCAAATATTTCTAGTTTCCTCTGCTAGATACTGTTTCTGTATATGTTTTCCATTTCAGTAACTCTCAGTAGACTGCTCTTCTGTGCATTCATCCACTCTGACCTTTTGTAAACTTCTACGCTCCGTAACATCCTTCAGCAATGAGTTCCACAGCTCTATTCCCTCACTGTTTGTTTTGAACCTGGTTTCTGCTGCCTTCTTTGGAGAACCCTCCATTCTCCAGATGGAAAATTCAGTCTCTATCTAAATTTCCCATGCCCCTCTTTACTTTTCTTTGCTGCTACACTTTACATACTTTTTCTACAAATATCAGTGAGTGGAAAATTTGATGATTTCTAGCTACATAAAGAAGCCTACTTCTAGCCCACCAGCATATGCCTCAGCTGTATCTATTCATAGTAGTAAACAAATATTGATCGCTTTTCCAGCCTTGAGCACCAGCCTCCTGTGTCACATGGATAGTCCCTTGTATGGAAGCCATTCTATACCTATACCTTTGAATTTCCTTTTTGTCCTTCTCTGAAGCCTTCTTGGTACTACTCCCAGATCTATCTTTAAGATGAGACCAGAATGGCACACAGTATTCAAGATGTAGCAGAACCTTGGCCTTGTATGGTGGCAAATGGCTTTCTATTATTTGTTCACTCTTTTTCTCTACTAATTCATAATATTTTATTTGATTTTGATCACTAATGAGCACTGAACTAATGAGCATGGAACTGTCGTAACCCTAAAATCTCAATCCTATTTATATATGAAGCTGGGATTTCTTTTTTCCCCATGTGTTTCCCGTTACATTTACTGCCATGGAATTTCATTCCTTAATTTACTGCCTATTTACTAATTCTGATAAGATCTTTCTGCTGTTCCTCACTGTTGGCTCTTATCTTTTCTACTCTGAAATATTTTGTCATCAACAGACTTTCTCACTCACATTTCCGAGGACATTTACAAATATATTGAACAACAGAGGTCCTTGCACAGAGCCCTGCAGAATTCATATAGTGACCTCATTCCAACACTGACCATAGAAGAAGAAACAACTGAAGTTTTCAATAATATTTTGTAAAGTAATCACTTGGGATCATTCACTTAAGCATAAAAAAATTTGATTTTTTTTGTCACACAAAAAACAAAGGGAAGGTTAAATTTTTGTATTGTCTTTAAGTTAGGAAACTGAACTTAATATACACTGTTACTGCAATTTTTGTGTAGGTCTACCTTAGGATTCATAAAAATCAGCTTAATACTATCAACTGTGTTCAGCTCAGCTTTAAATTCTGTATTTTTCTTGTTTTAATTGATGAGCTACCATGCTTGTTCTGAATGGCCCTTGTTGGAAAGAAAATGTGGCTACCTGAGCTTTTTTCATCATTCATACAACAGAGGTTATGCAAGACCTGAAGCTGATATAAATTCAGCTGATGACAGCTGATATAAATTCAGTGAAATTTAACTTGACTGAAAGTAGAGTGCTTATATCAGTTGATATCTGTTTGAGATCTGACTAAATATCAAAGACTAATGAGAAAATTTGTACCCACAGAAAGATGAGGGCACTAATAAAACAGTAAAGACACTGCTTTGTTTAGAGACATTATAATTCTTAACAGTTGATCATAAAATTTTAAGACATTGCAGTGGGCTGTTCTGCAAAAGAAGAATAACTAGCACAAGTTACAGTTTTACAGTGTTCTACACAATGTAAGTTGTCTGTTATAAATAAGTCTGAAAACTAGCAAGTCTCAAATAATTTTCAGGAAAAGCAAAGGTGATAAAGCACCTTTAATGGTTGGTTTCCAATGAGAATATTAAAAATGACTATGTCAAATTTTGCTTTAGACTCTCATTTCCTCTCCCTTGCATTCATGTTGACTGTGGGCTAAGCTGTGACACTGCTGAGTCCTATGAATGGTAACAGGCTGATGAAAGAAAATGACAGCCTACTACCACATGTTAGGAGAGTCAGAACATGTTCTGTGCCAGCCCAGTCCATGATCTATGGTGGGAATCACCTTACTGATCACCTCATTCACCTGGAATCCAGGTCTTAGGTCTAAACTATTCATCTAGGCTTAGACCATAATCAAGAGAGAGAGAGAAACAGGATGAACTACCTCCTCTGTCTTCATGAGGTACTGATGAACCTTCAAGGGTTGAATAAATGCTCCTCATCTAGATGCCTAAGGGTAAGCAAGAAAAATCTGACCTATAGTGCATAATTTTCCCTGGAGAGAACACCATGGAGAGAACACAAAGGCTGCAGGCTGGAAGCAGGACAGTGATTGCCCTATCTAAATGCTTTCTGAAATGCTCTAGTAATGTTCAAGTTCACTGCTCCCTATACATCTGTAAGCACACTCAAGCTAGTGGTGTGCTACTCATACAGCAAGACGTGCAGGCTTGCTAGTATTGCTCTTCCTTTTAGATATAGGAAATTTCCCAGCTGGAGGTTTCCTTTCAGAAACAGTGTAGCTTTGTACTATTCTGTTATCTTTTGGGGTTCATTTAATCATAGAAATAATTTTCACAGGTATTTAGAATCTGAGAAACTAGTCTTCCTGAGCCTGTTTTGTTCACTACTGACTACAAAAAACTATTTAGTAAGCAGGCTTTTAAAAAGTATTTAGTCTTTGAAAGATAGACAGGCATTTGAAATCGATTAATCAGGCTTAGATTGTAATTATGGAGACATTTCTTCTAGTAGCAGTGCCCTAACTCATAGTTTTCTCTTTCTCGTTTTTTCCTCTGCTTCACTCTGCCAGTGCTGCCCTCTCAGCTGTGGCAGTACAGCTTTTTGTAAGAACCCACGACTTTCTTTTTCCTTTCACAAACTTCTGGAGTGGAAATCAGACTCAGACTTAAACATCCAGCCTCCTCTAAGTGCCTGGAAAAGACTGGGAACTTTGAACCAAGAACCAAAACCAGAGATCCACGGCAGGAAGCAATGAAAAGCCAGCCCTAAGCAGGGGTGAAGACAGGCACTGCTGTCACTCTTGCCTATCAAAGAAGGAATCTCATTGTTTTTCCTTCAAAGATGTAGCTCCTAGAGAAAAAGGGAGTGATTGCCATTGTCTATTTAATTTAAGAGCTTGAGAACATTAGCAAGTCAAACCAAAAGTCCTGTACCATGTATCCAACAATGGCTAAAAGCTGGTTTTTGTCAAGGAATCCAAAATCGGGGAAAGAATATACTACTTCTACCAGAAAATGTTTCCCATCTTCAAGCCTTTGCAGATCAATGACTTCTTATGCTGTATTGCCTGTTTCTCTCTGAAACTTCCAGCATCTGAAACACCTTCCAACCAGTAGTTCTACCTCTTAATTTCAGACTATCTGAGGAACATCCTGTTTGTTTTGAACAAGTCACCTCCTAGCTTAATTTGATGACACATAAATTCTTGTCCCATAGGCCATGACAATATCTAGCAGGGCAGCAGCATTTTTCCTGTGACGTTCCAGCAGAAGCTTGGTGCCTGGGTGCTCAGGCCAGGCAAAGCTGTAAAAGTTTATGGCTGGCACTAGAGGAACTTCCAGGTCAAAAAAAGGAGGTGGTGTCTGAGTTACAGGTACTTCTAGAACTAGGCAGCTCCAAAGGTGGTAGTCAAGAGACAGCATTAAAATTGTGGGTTTGAAATACACAGGAAATGTATGGACTCTCTCGGCTCAAGATATGGACCAAATCCTGACCCTCTACCAAAGCCATTTGTAAAAATCCTAGAGGAGCAGAAGGACGAACATAGTGTGGTATTATGTAGCTTGATTTCATTTTCTTGCCTAGTTAAGGCAGAACAGAAGGTGTTTGGTTTGTAAAACATCATTTCTCTTTCAATTTGGAAAACATTATACTGTCTCATATAATAGTCTGTGAACTGGAGGACCAAATGAGTTGCAATACGCTGTGAAAATCTTCACATTACAATTTTACAGCTTTCTGATTTTTGCCTTAGGAGTGCAGGAATTCAGCCCAAATATTTCTAATGGTGGAGATGCAAGTGAATTTATAAAGATTTGGAAAAGGATTGAAATATAACTGTGTGAAATATCCTATTAACTCTTGCCCTACGTTTTACATTTTTAGGAAGAATTTAAACTAAACTCTTGAAGCCTGCTGCCTATGTTGTCATTAAAGATTTTTTTACTTCAGTGGATTATGACTTTTGAAAATTCACCCCATCTCTGTTCAGCAGGGGATTAAACTTCCATGGAATAAATTAAAGTGGGTTAAAAATGTCTAACAGAGTTTTAAGACCCCTGTATTATGCCAGTATCACAAAGTGCTGCTAACTTTGAAATGAAAGTCTAGCTAGGTAAATAAATTTTGTCAAGGATCTATTGTTCTCATTCCACATTCCTATAAGCCTTCTTTTATTAATATTGGTTTGCCATTTTCTGCATACATGTAGAAAGTAATATTAAATAAAATTAGATTTTGTATGAAAGGCCACAGAGCAACATTTTAATCAAAATTTGCACGGTAGTTTGCTTTATACACTAAAGAAAATGTCCATTTTCATATGGGTAGACATATCTTCTGAAGAAGGTGAAAAGACTATAATGTATGATATCCCGGTACTATATAATGGACAAAGCCACTGTGCACTATTAATATGCTTTATTAGTATTACTCATTTTCTACATACAGTTTCCAATCATCTGCTGTTAATGTAAAAGTTTAATAAAATTAAAATACTTCCACATTTTACCCAAATAGTTTGTTGCTCATGTGTCTGATGACATTTTTACAAAGAAAAGCATTGATACAGCTGAGTCACTTTCCACATAGATATTCATGGGTGCATTCTAGAAATCTGAATTTGAACAAAGATGTCTTTTGAGGAGATTTAACTCCCACTGATGTTGGCAGAGTGTACATTCCCACACAAAGAAATTGTATATCTGTACGAGATGCTCGTGAAATACAAAAAAGGTATAAGAAATATATAAAAGTATAAGAAATACTATTGCAAAAGTACAGAATCCTTTCATTAAAATTGCTTGTTGTTCACTATGAGTTATTCACTTACTGCAAACAGCTGAATACTTTAGGAAAGGCATTTTAAAAGCACAGAGGAAGCTATTCCAAAGTTCAATCGGAGTTTGGCATATTCCTGCTAACTTTCATGCCTTCATCTTCAGCTTATGCCCTTGCCAGATTTGTGTACTGGCTTCTCAGAAGTCTTCTGTGATCACAAAGAAGGTTTTCTTCTCTTTGAATTTGAAACCAGAAGCAGCAATACATTTACTTTCTTGTGTTTGTTTAATAGGCATTGATCATTCATTCATTCGGTCAATGGATATCAAAATCTATTAAAATCCATCTCAGAGGGAAGAGGTGTGTTTCTTTAATGTTGTTCTGGTAAGGAAGGAAAGATTAAACAGCTATTCTATTGCAAGGGTACTCACATTTTTGTTGAGATTTTCTTGGTGGTTTTGTCAAGGTCTGCTAATTCTTACAGGAGTATCCTCAACAGTAAGCAGCACGTGGGCACCAGCTCTGCTGGGCAAGGCAAGTGCTGCATGCTGTTTTCCTGGCTATGATGTACGCAAACATGTTGCAATGCTCCCAAAGTGCAGAGATGTCAAAAAAATACAGATTGTCCTACTGGAAACTGGGAGACACCACATGTTACATATTTACAAGATCCAAGCAAAATTTATTCTTGATCCAAATCTCAGCAGGACTCTACCATCAGAGTACATTTGCTCTGTCGGGATGCAGGGAGACCACGTAGCCTCAGAAAAAGTACTACCCCCATTTGCTTACATAGCTGGTCTTTCTGTGACTCTGGACACAGGTGTCACAAGAACTTACTATGCCATTAAGAGGAATACAGTTACAGAGTACTAGAAGAGGATACTCTACACCAATTTCTTTGCCTCTTGTAAACTAGTATTATTCATTCAGTATGGTACTTCTTTGTAGTGATTATCCCTGTACTTGCACAGACCGGGTTTTAGGTCTATGGTACCTTTCTGCGTTGATCCAAACAGACATGGTGAAGGAACCTAGCACAGCCAAACAAAAGTGGACAGAATAGCCAATAGAAAATCAACATTGTCTATGCCTGATAGCAGTCTTGTATTTTCTTCTTGCAATATTATCACACCTAATTAAAAGTGAAAATTAATAGCCAGCAGGATTAATCAAATTCCATATGCAAATATCTGGCTCATGAGAGCCATGGTCCAATTGCTAGTACTATCACTAAGGTCATTAATTTAAATTGAGATGAGTTAAGAGTCCTTTGAGCATTGACACATAAATTGAAGGAGGTTATTCATTGCTAAGTTTTTCACACTGAACCGAAAAACTTAGGAAGAAAATATGTGAACATTGCTTCAGCACACTGATTTCTAGGATAATGAGCAGTACTGTGAGCTTGTCTGTGGAGGACTATGAGTCCTCTCCTGTAACATACAGTAGTTCTGATACATTGCTTTAAATTCCTATTAAGATGTACTGAAGCAAGTTGAATACAAGATCGTTCAAGGTCTAGTAAACTGACATTTTTGGGATTATTTTATGCCTGCTGACGTCTGCTGAGCACCTCCAAATTACAGAAAGACTTTTTTTAAACAAAACTTGAGTACCAGTTTCATAAACCTTTCACAGAATTTTCCAGTCTTCAGAAAAGGTCCAAACATTTCCAATTAGCAAGAAATATTAACTCAACTTACAAAGAGAAATACTGGAGCTAGAGCACTGGTTATACTAGTGCAAATACAGTGCATTCTCAGTTTACCATCTCTTCAGCTCACCTCAGAACTAGCTCCAGGCTCTTGATCCATAACTGCATTTCTAGGCAGGGTGACTAGAAGAAGGGTGACTAATGGAGTGCTGTACACCTATGAACTTTCTCCAAATGCTGATGGCTGAAATATTTTAAGTTGCATAGTAACAGAATGACTGCAGAGTAATAAAGTAGTGATGGCATTATATTACTTTTCCTACATAAAGAATAAAAACATAAAATTTATTATTCTGACCTTGTATCACAAGGACTTCTCAGGTATGTAAAAAAATTCAACTGGCCTATCAAAATGGACTTAGACTAAAGGGAAACCTGCAAAGCATGGTTTCCAGAAGTTTTCTGAAATTTAAAGAAAACACTGGAGTCTGAAAAATTATGCTGGAATCCTTACAAGTTTGGGCTTTAGCATTTACTCAACAGCATGTTTTCATATTCTTAAAGTATAACAAATTTAGTGTTCAGGGAGAATCAGGTCCCAAACCTGCATGACTTAAGAAATGCAGTGGTTCTGAAAATGGACAGAGAAACAGGAACTTTTCATATGAAGTTCCAGACAGCCTTCATCTTTTTTGACTGATACTTGGAGCCCATTCTGCTTTGACCTCAGACTGTTCTGAGCATCACCACCTTGACCACACTGAATTATTTGGGCCAATTCTATCTGCAGTTCCATTTGTACAGCCTTCTGCATGAGCAGGATTTCAATTGAGTGATTCAGACAGGAATTAAGTTTTTTGCCTTTCAGAGAATAAACATTTCTTCAAAGACAGGTCAAGATGACTGTATATTAATATATTCCTATATCTGCCCAAAAAAGCAAATAACTTTTTTCCATTGTCTCATCCTCTGTATCTGTGTGGCTGAGCAGCAGCACAAAACAATTTAACCTTAGAAAGCAAATTTCATTTGTTACCTGCCAAATGCTGATACAAAAGATAACTATGAAAAAGCAATAAAATCCTCATTCTAAGGCAATAGGTAACATGCCTTTGCTATAATATACTTGCTAAATAACATTCAATGAACTCATAAAAGCATTTAATTTAAATATAAATGCTTAGCAGTTCCATTTTTCACAGAGTAAATGACACTTGCTTGAGTTTCTTTTAAATGCATTCACAGAATAGACATCCTTTCAAAACTCACAGTTAGTGTTATATATTATTACTATTACTGCAATGCTCACAGACCACCCTGTGGTCAGGGTTACAGTGTACTAGAAATGAAACATATATAGTCACTGCCTTAGAGAGCTTTCTCACTGAATCAGATTTGGCAAAGACAAAGCTAAAAGAACAAATATCGGTGATGTTCTAACTCAATTGCAGAGCTAAGAGTTAGTACAAATCTCTGGGCTTCTTTTTCCAATGTCATATCCAGGACGTCCCAAAAAAAGGCTGATTCCAATAACTGGTTGAGATACAAAATGCCACTAGGTGTTTTAAAAAGGATGCAGGCTTAAGGAAACAAAGTCAGCTCAGAGGTGAGTTGTGTTATTGAACTCACTAAATCCATGTCATCAAGAAGCCTGAAACCCACTCCTAGAGCATTAAGAGGTGCCAGTTTTCTCCAGGAGCTGGGACACCTGCCCTCAGTAGTAAAAAATATTTGACTTGTTCCTCTGATAAAAATGGAAGTGAAAGTAATCATATAAATATTATCTGTCTTACAAACTGTGAATCCTTCAATTCCCTGTTTATCCTTCAGCTGTCAGTCAACAGCAGCTCTAGGTAGTCCATAAGCTACCTAGTGACTGACAAGAATATTTTCCATTGTTTTAAATTTACTTAATAAAATTCTAATGATGTCATTTTAAAAAACTTACTGGAAACCAGCAACATTTTACTCACCTTTTTAGAGTGTTTTCTTAGTTTGTTGTATAGATAACTAAGACAAGGGACTGTAGGGCAGCAAGAAATGTCCAGCTGGTACTTGTTACAAGATCCTTTAAGTGTTTTATCCACCCACTGAAAATTTTTTGTGCATTCATCTTACGGATTTTTTTGCTAAAATATGGAAGCATTTTCATCTAGTGTAATCCAGTAATATCCTGGATGAATTAATAGAATAGATTTTTCTGGTCATTTCAGAGCAGTTTTTCCATAGAGAATAGCATATACACACATTTGCTCTAAAAGACATCATATTTACAAGTCAGACATTCTATCACTCACCAGTTGCAGGATAGTGTAAGAACATCAAGCTTTGGAACTTACAGTTTTGCTGTGTCGTGACAGTAACCCTAACCAAATGCCTGAAGCCTAAACCCCGAGCCAAAACCCTAACTCCTCATTCTAAGCCCCTAACATTCAACCTCTCACCTAACCCCAACTCTAACCTGTTTGGTGCCCAGGAAGGAGAAGAAAGGCAGGAGATGTATGTATAATGCACATAATTCAGCTATGATATACTTTCTCTAAAACTACTCCTGCATTTTCAGGTATGATCATATACTTGGAGTAACGCAGAATCAGATCCTTTGCCAGCTTCATTGACTACCACTTCACTAAATTTTCAGCAGATCCATGTCAGATTAATCCACCTGAGGATAGACCACATACATTTAACATTATCAAAAAACCTGTCAGTTTTATATTGCAGGTTCTTCTGCATTCAGAGCACTTAAAATAATCTTCAGCTATATTTGTGTCCCAAAATATGACTTGATATCACTCAGAATGAAAGAAATCCAAATATATCAACAGAACACAAAAAGCTCAGGCAGAGGGACTGCAATTTTCCAGTTTGTCCTTCAGTCTGAAAATGGCCGTACTTTTTGTTACGGGGAATGGCAGTAAGGGCTGCATGGCAGTCTCTGTGCCTGTTCAATTACTGCCCATTCTAATCAGATTGCCAGCAAGGGATCATTAGGAGTTTGGTGTTTATGATGTAAAATATCTACTAGGAATTGGATTTTGATCATCACTTCATTTTACATCTGTTTCCCACTAACCAATGGAACAAAAGAGTGTTAATCACTCTTGACCTTTCCTGGATTTGAACTAGTAACTTAATTGCTAATCCCTACTGAGGGACTCTGAAGTACACTCTAGAGCCCCTGAGGCATGCAGCTCGACTCCCTCTGTTCGACACTGGTTTTAACCAACAACATCATCAAGAGCATGCTCAGACTTGACAATGTTAATTACAGCTTTGGCCATAGTTTCCAGATGAAGTATAGCTGAAACTGTTTAACTGGAAGCATTAAAAATATCTGCCAAACTCTAGGTGATTCTACATGAATCAAAAAGTATCTCCAGCCAGGAAGATCTTGCAGACTCATGCTACTGCACTGTCAGTTCCCTCCTAAGAAATGCCCAACTCCTGGCAATTAGAATTCTTAAGGGACTGGGTGAAAATCTGTTAGTTTTGGCTTGTTTCAAAATCTTCCCCCAGATGGTAATATAATTTCAAACCAGCTGAGATTCACTTTGTGTTGAATTTCATTGTAAAAAAAGGATCATACAGCAAAGCGATGAACAAAAGATTTTCCCCTCCTCAAATTTCAAGCTACAGCATGAAGAGCATTTCCTTTGATATTTTTTTTTCTGAATGTGATTAGCTTATTCTAAGTTCCTTATCTCCAGATCTAATCTTTTTCCTTGGTTATTTTCAAATTTACATTCAATCTTATTTCAGACAAACATTTATAAACTGAGAGAGAAGAAACATAGAGGCAATATGGTCTACCATGCACTCAGGTCTTATTGCAAAACAAAACTGGAGGAACATGGGCTTCTACCTGCACATTGTCTGCCAGATTAAAATGGCATTAAACTGATATTAATTTTCCTCTAAATGCCAGTGCCTAGTACTGTTGCAGTTTGTAACATAGGTTCATGCTTCTTACATGTGTATGTCAATATATATTGCTTTTTTACAAGATTTAAGATCATATTTGTAACTAAGCTTAGAACCATATTTCTGCTTTAAACCTGCCTGTTGAAGATTTCTCTATATGGGTGATGTTTACCTTTCTGTAATATTTAGAGCACATCATCATTGTAAACTGGAATGCAGAGCCTACCGCCCTGAGATTGCACTGATCAGTATCTCAGACAGAAATACTAGCAAGGTCCCTCAAAGCAGACAAACTGTGTGGACATGATGCTGTGCAGAAGCTAATTAGACCCACCTATCAACAGAGCTTATTAACTTGGGCATTGTACTGAGCTGATGCAGCTCTGTGCTTTCTGGTTCAGGAGATAGCTTGCTCGGTTCTAGCTCAAAGGTCTGCACTGTATTTGTTGCACAGTATCGGCAGAGCCCTGATTTTCTTCATTTTTATCCACTGCAAAATTTAAATCTTCCAAAGTAAATACGAATCACAGTAGTTGTATGCATTCACTGGAGTGAGCCATTTCCTGTATGAACTGAGTTCAGGCTTCACGAATCCAGTTGCACAGTAACTTTGGCAGGCACTAGGTAGTTCACACAGAGGGACACATGAAAGGTACCTCCCAGTTTGATGCACTACCATCCACTCAGGTTGCACCTCAAGGGACAAAAAGAGAGCACTGGTTTTCTAGTATAAAAATAAAAACAATTTATAGTACGAGTTGACTGCACTTTAGTGGAGTTACTCCAGAACTACACCGGCATGATGGAAGTTCTAATCTGCTCCACATGGTTACTGCAGACCGAGTCAATAGCAACTTACTGAAATGAGTAATTAATGTTTGTCGGGACTGAGAACATTTTCCATTTCCTGTTGTCTTGGTCATACTGGGGCAGGCCTACACAGGTAATAGAAATTATTTTTAAATTAATATTTTGGGCAATTTAAGCCAAGAAAGGAAAAAACTGTCTCACAAGTCTTGCCCTAAGATCTCAGCAAGAGACATATGAGTCCCCACAGAAAGCTGACTGAGAAAGTGTGTTTTGTGTTGTGTTGGAAATATTTCCCTGGCTAGGAATTTTCAAACCTTCATATAACAAATCACGCACCAACCTCTCTTAAGCACTTCAAAGAACCAGCAAAACACAGCAAGAGCCATGAAAAGACTCAGGACTTTTGAACCATTCCCAGCCTTCTTTCTGTTGCTGCAGCTCCTCCAGGAAGGCAGCTTGCCAGCTTCCACAAACAAATCCCCTGCACAAGAGGACTGAGGTACTGCATAGACTCAGTCAACAAGAGCTTGTGGCAAGTATGCCAGGCCACCTGTTCTAGGGGGGATCAAGCCATGGAGAGGGGTTGAATTCAATTTCCTTAGCAATTCTCTTTACATGGCTTTCCAGCATTTATCAAATCTCTGCCACCCGGAGAAACTCTCTTTGTGTCTAACAGAGAGAAGGAACAATGGAGCAGAATGCATGTTTCCCCATCCCCATACCAGACTGACACTGGAAACCCCTAAGTAACTGCTGCAAATCTTACAATGGAAATATACAGTTTTCCTGGGAAGAAGATGAAGAAACTTCTAGCAGATTAAAAAAAAAAAAAAGAAAAAAATCCTCATTCATTTCTGTGAAAATTAATTTAAACTTCAGGGGACTGAAATAGCGAAACAGCTAAAGCTACTCCAGGGGGAACTTTCTATCCACTGTTGTCTCATATTATTTACCACACTAAGGCTCAGACTTTTGTAGGAGCTTAAAAGCATTCACCAGCAAACCCTCTTCTTCTTAGTTATTAATATAGTGAAAAGACAATGGTCTCAGTAACATATCAACAGCAAATTATGCCACAGACAAATACATATGAAAACCACTTTTTCCCTTTACTTTGCAACATAGAAAACAGTAAATATTTCTTTCTGTATTTGGGGGAAATATTTAAATGATTTGTTGTTAGTATAGCCCATTTATAAAATGTAACACGAAAAATATTTATTGACATGAATTTTGTTATACCATGGGAACACAATATAAAAATAACAACCTGTTCAAATACAGCACTTTTCCTTAAAGATGACAAAGAACTTTACAATAGAATCAAGTCTGTCTACTACATAAGAATTATTATAAACATTAAAAATTATAAATGGCAAAACCAAAGTACTGAAAGTTACACAACTTCCTCAAGGGAACCCAAAATTGCTCTGAATGCCACTTTAGCTGCAAAATTGTAGCATCACCAAAAATCAATCCAAGAAGAATCAAGGACAGTTATGTTGCATTTTTGGTGAGGGTATTAATGCAAATGTGGTCCTAGCAGAAAAGAACAGGCAATAGAATCTATTAAGTAGAATCAATTTTAAGCTAATATCTGCTTTGATCAGAAATTCAGGAAATAATTGCAAGATTAGAAACAGAAAGTACAAATAACTAAAAGCATATTTTGAAAGGAAATGTGTACATTGAAATCCAAACGATATAAATTTTTTCCTCCCAATAAACTACCTGAATTGGGCATAATGAAAAATGAGACAAGGCAGACAAGAATACAAATCTTCCCAGTGCTGGGCCATCATCGGCAAAGTCACAGAGAGAAATGAAGGTTTATAGTTGGAGTGGACCCGTGTGACACTTTCTGGAGAAGCAAGCTTTTTATTCAGAAAAGGAACAGATGTTTTGGCAGATAGCATAGAAAGAATCCTGTCAGAGACTATAAACTAGGCTTGAAGGGGAAAAAAAAAGAGTGTGGAAAAAATGTGAAGTATAAAACAAAAGAACCAAAATGACATGGATAAAATGGAAATGCAGAAAAAAGACAAAGGCTTTGTTAAAATTGAAAAGAGAAAGTAAATGTGCTAAACTCCTTGTAACTTTGGAAGAAGTTTTAAGGCCAAAAAAATGAAACTTATCTCTCCTCCACTGACACAGCTCATTGCAGCATGAGGCTGGGAGATTAATTTTATAACTGCAGACAGAAATCAAATAAAAGGAAGAGTCAATGCCCTTTTTAAGCATCANGTTTATGGCCAACATTTAAGTAGATTTGTACTGGAAGAACAAAAAATAACCAACTATGTAAATGGAGATGGGCATAGTACCATCACCTGCCCCCGCACCCAAGAGTTTTCCTCTTTCATTTGTTTGCAATAAAGAAGCTCCTTCTGAGACAAACAAATGTGTTTAAGATTTTAAACTCAAACTTGCCAAGCCAATTCCTGTGAATACCCTCAGTCTTGATAAAGAAGGGCTTGGTCAAGAAATTCTCAGCCTACTGCATTTTGAAATCTACTGCTGCTGGACAACAACATTTGAAAATATCCTCTTTAAACTCCAAGAATAGCCTTTTCTGAAAAATGTGATGGAAGCTGGTATCAGGGTAGCAAAGCCAATTAGCCAGGGCTTAGTCCTGCCACCTGCTAAGAGCGAAGTATGAGCTGAAGGTACTATGGCATGTCTTGGTACAAATAACTAAGTTGCAAAGGAATATGGCTATATGTGAGGTGCACTCCCAGCTGTATATCTACTGTGATCACACTGATACTTAAACAAGTAGTCATAAAGGATTCAGATACGGTATGTCAGCTACTCCATAGTAAGAGCCCACACACCTGTCCTTACCATGTAGTAAATTCAAGGTAGGTCGCAAGAGCATAGATTAATACAGAATACTCAAGATCACACCTTAACTTCCAATGTAATAAGCTGCCTACATACCAAAATAACACTAGCTGGCCAGCAGGGATGCTGCTTAAGGTACAGTTCCTAAAGATATCTTAAAATCAAAGACTAAATTTAGTTTTTAAACGTTGTCCTGAATAGCTGTTTTTATGAGGAGAGACCTAAAGAGTAACACTGACTATAGAAAGAATTCAAAATGCAATATCGCAATGGAAGTGTTACACACTTTTGTCTTTCGGGTGGTAAACCCTATATTAAGTCATTGAAGAAGTACCATTTCTTGCACAGCAAGAAATAGAATATGTCTGTAAAAACAAGAAACCATGAGCAAATTTACAGTCAGAGGAATGTACAGGGAACAGCATCAAGGAAATGAATACAATGTCAAATAAAAAAAGAAATCAAAGTCAGTAAAGCTGACAGGAAGAAATAAGAAGGTTCATCTGGATAGAAAATTGACCATACAAACATTTTTTTGCATTCCATATATATTTCAATCAGTGGCTTCCATTTAAAATATTCTCATTCTTCAGTCAAAACCAGATTTTCCTGTCTGATGGACATGAAAGCTCAAATTCACATCTGCAAATTAACTATGTTCTTTCTGCTTCATACATCAACTATTATGTGCAACATTATTTCTGGAATTGTATCTTAGCTTACAATTTGATGATTATGGGACATCAGGGAGAAAAGAATGCACCTTGCTCTGCCACAGCTACATTTTTATTGACTCCACAGTACTGAATGGGGAAATTTCTTTTTGTTGGCAAACTAAGCAGGTCTGACGTGAAAGTTTTAAAGGGTGCAGATCTGGCATCAGTGATCAGTTGATGTTTGCAATGACAATGGGATGGCAAAGTATCTACTTACTTTAGGAAGGTATTGCAACTATTTAATAGCAGAAGCCGAAGTGTTTACACCAGAAACATTAAGGGATGGCAGGGTAGCAGANNNTTAAGGGATGGCAGGGTAGCAGACTTTTATCAGCGTTTTCTCTGTGAAAAATATGCTGCTTCATGAATGGGGAGACTTTCTGCACTCTCACCACCAACCCATCACAACATTTCCAGCCTGTTATTAATCACTAAGAAACAATATGCAGTAACTTCTCCAGTGGTTCCCACTGACTCTGTAGCTTTCAAGTTTTCTGATACATGATCAGCCCTCCC
>VYZV01006536.1:51733-116885 GCA_013401275.1 Pandion haliaetus | reverse complement strand
CTAATGACTTTGCTCCGAAGGGCCTTATTCTCTGAAATCAAAAGCAGTTTATTTTTATTGTTATTTATTAATTATTTTTATAGGGTGGTAAGGGAATGGGGATTTCTAGTTATTAGCATGCTACATTCTTCCTCACCTTTCATGTGTGACAAGGCAGATTTAACGTCAAGGGCTCAGTAGGATCAAAGCAACAGAGTGCTAGTGGAATCACTGGCTATGGCAAAAACTTGCCATAACTTTAAATGCTAGATCCTTAATGAAAAATCAGTTATTTACCTGGTAGTCCATTTTTAGCCACCCTAAGACCTACATAATTCTGTCAATTGTTGAATGCTGCTGGCTTCCCAGCCTCAAGTTCTATGGAATGTGGCAATCAAGGATTTGAGTGCTCATGTGCTAGATCCAGGTGGTGATCATATATACGACCAGGGGTACTTTACTGTCTTTGAACAGCCTGAAATTTCGTGTTGTAGAGAGAAGATTCTGAGTGTTGTTTCTAAGATTCTGCGTGTTGTTTCTTGTGATAATGAAATTACAGCTTTACAGCACATTTGAAACCTATAGCCTTCAGTGTTGCCCTCACAAAGTATCTGAGAACCCTCCAGGGGTAACTGCGGTAACAGCCCAGGGAATAAAAGTCTGTGTTTGCCATAACAGTGTGCTATAACCACATGCCAGGTGCCTGTAGAAACCTTCATTAACTTCTAGAGGTTGGAGTCTAGAGACTGGAGGCTTTCAGTTTTTCTCTTAAACTCTCTTGAAATAGTTACCCACCTGTAACCACATGGGAATTCAGGCTGGTTCAGTGTGACAATGTTGCTGAAGTTTAAGACAAATTTTTACAGGGAAAAGAAAAAAAAAAAACATTTGGCAGATTTGCTATCCTCTCAGAGAAGAACCTTGCTGAGTTTTGTCTTTAAATGGAGAGTGCTGTGCTTCCTTGCTGAACGCTATATTTGTTCCTGCTAAAAGGCTAGAGAGTTATTAAAATCATTCTCAAAAGCAGAGGTAAATCGATTTCTGATGCAACCGCTGGAAGGGCTCCAGACATTCTAGTTTTCCATGTAATTATCTTTTAATGAATAATTACATTAAAAATAGAAATTAGTGAATGAAGGAAAATGGATTAACAATGTAAAACTATTTTGGTTTGTCTGAGGAGAATCTTTATGATATTTATTAGACATACTGTTCTGTACTCAGCCAAATAACTGTGTAGGTGGGGCCTGATAAATGTATGAGGGAACGTACATTTTTAAGATGTAATTGATGGGCTGAAAGCATGTACTTAAGCAGCATTTGAAGCAAAGTTTTTTTTGAGTTTGGAACAGCCTCCTGGAAAAGAAGATGGAATTGAAACCAGACATTTTAGTGAAATGTTTCTTTTCCCCCTTTGCACACATGCAAATTAGATTGTTGCCATTGAATTGTCCTAAAATATAATATTCCACTGTTCTTCCCCAAAACAAGAAAGCGAGACCATTGTTGTAAACACTTTTGGCAAAAAAACTTTATCTTCCTACTCCACAAAATGATCTGAACTAGAAGGAACTCCAGGAGGTCTCTTGTCGGGCCACCTGCTCAAAGCAGGTTCAACACTGAATTTAGTCAAGGTTGCTTAAGGCTTTTTACAGCCAGGTGGAAATGGGACAACCTGTCTTATTTATATGCTATAGGTAGGTATATAAAAAAAATTTTTAATACTGCAGAATTTTTGGTGTTTTACTTCTGACCACTTGTTTAAGATTGTAAAGCTAATTATAACTGTGTGTTTGTTTACATTTGCTTTTTGGCCTATACATACTTAAAAATTCCTAATTAGTAATTATTTTAGTTGTGATATTACTTGGGAATAGATACAGCAATGAGATGGTCCCCATTTAAATTGCTGATTAATTTGAAATAAAGTCCAAGATCCTCGTTGTGTCTCCACCTCTGTCTGTTGTGTGTTCATACTCCGGGTACCTCGGGGTGTCACTGTGCATTCACTGGCTTCCAGCAAGCCTGTGCAGGTCAGAACAGCTGGTGTCTTCTCCTTGCTGACCTTGAGAATTCCTAGAGTACTAGAGCTTCTGGTTCTTCACTTGGTTAGGCATTTACAGTTCAATTCTAGCACTATCAGTCCTGACATATCAGGCCAGATAGCTTCAATACCCTAATTATCCAATTTCTAAAATGTAGCAGTTACAATTTCTTGCTGTCTGAGAATTATACTAACGGACTCATACTCCTAAAACTACTTGGCTTTTTCAAATCGTGGTTGACGTATGGTTTCTGTAAAGACTTTATTGTGACCCTGAAATATCTATGGCTTCACTGTCTATGGCTGACATACATACATACTTATATACTTATATATATATAAAAAATTTATTTGTAAATATTGCCTAGAAATGTGGCTGTCGCTGTACTTACTGTAGACAAAACTTAGTATGATTTATGCAGGAGTGTCAGCACTGAAGGAGATTCAGTTGAATGATGGATTAAGTGAACTTCTCTTCCTTCTCTTCTACATGTCCTCTGATGCTCTTTAAAACATGTGCTATGCATGCCAAAGATGAAATGCCAAAATACAGATTAGGATGAATCACGTCTTGCACCCTCATCTGTGATTAGTAGATCACTGGTTCTCAAAATGTGAGTTATGAACAGTCATTACAGACCCCAAATTATATTTGCCGCCTTGTTAACAGCATTTTTTGTCACCAGGTCTTTAAAAACTTACATAGAACCAGTTTTATGATCTGCATTGTAGTTGATAGGGATACTGGGGCACTGTGATATGTAATGTGACTTGATCACGGAGCAAACCAGTGGCAGAGCTGGGAGTTGAACTGCATGGAAAAGAATGAGAGATATTTTTTGAAAAACAAACAAACAAACAACCCACCCATATAAACAGACATACAGCATTCATCAACCACTCAGAAGTAGAAAAAATTGCAATATCCAGGTGCACAGACCAAACTCAAATCTGTTATTTATTTATACTACTGAGTGTCTAGATATCCTTGTCAGAAACCAGGCTATTAAGCACTGTCACTTGAGGCAGGCCTGTTCAACATTAGACATTTAATTCTGATTAATTTTTTTTTAAGATTTCAGACAATGTTTCTCATTTAAAGTAATTGTCAACCCACCTGGATTTTCAGCCCAATTTACATTTCTGTTTGATTTTCTAAAAGAGAAATGGATATGAAATAAAGGGGCTGATTGTCTGAATCATATTCAAAAGAAGTAATTTATTAAGCCTATAAAATTTGAATTTGGAAAGTGGTGTTACTTTCCTGTGACCAAATAATGTATTTATGTAGAGAGAACCAAGCAGAAAAGCTCTCAAAATCTCAAAGCTCTCAAAATCACCTTGGGAGGACCATCACGCCAAGATACATTACCATGTTAGACCTACGTTGCAGTTATAGCTTCAGCAATCTCCATCTGCTACAAATCTATCAAGAATGTAATTATATTCCTGACCTCTACTTATGTACAGCTTTTAGGGGAAGCTGTAGGACTTTTATTTTATTTCCAATGAAGCATCAAAAAACTATTAAATTCAGCGCAGGTGTGCCTAATGACGTCTATCTGCAAAGCAAAATTACCGTAAGAGGTCATTAGGAGACAGCTACGTTGCTTGCATCCACCTTTTAGACTCTAAAACCAGTTGTGCTTAGATGACACTCAGGTTTGTGCCCATAACAACTGTTGGCTTGCTCACCCTGCTTTCCTTTTGCAATCACTTACTTTTGCCAATGGCAGCAATGACACCAAAGCGAGTCTGGACTGAGTTGCAGAGTTCTTCTCCAGCAGTTTAGTAAATCCCTCCTGTGTTAGGTCACCTGAGAGAGGCTTTTGGATTTCTAGCCTCTTCAACTCTCACTTCAGTTTCAGAAAGGTCCCCCTACTCCCTGTACAAAGGGTTTCTGGCGTAGAAAAATATGGTTTCTTCCTTTGTGAACACTGGTATAAAGGATTTGTGTGGCTTCTCTGCCATGGCCTGTTCTCTGAATGCTCCTTTAATACTCTGATCATCAACTAGGCTATAGACTCTCTCTGGCTTTCTGAAGGATGCCTTCTTATTTATAATCTCTTTCACTTACCATATACGTTTAGTCTTTTATTCTCAAGCAGGGTTTGTTTTACAAACACCAAATATTCCTTCTCTCTGGCAATTTTCAACATCATTCTTATGAGGTAGATCAGTCTTGAAGAGTAACAAAATTGTTTAGAAGAGGTGTTTCCAAGCACTTTTGAAATACTCCTTTGACAAACTGCCAAAATTATAGGCTGCTAATGCTGCAAGGCTGTGCGTGTATATAGAAGTGTCAAATGTCTCTTATCATCTGGGGTCTGCTGATGAGGAGCAGAACTGTGGACAAAGAGCCTCAGGTTCAAAGGTTGCTCCAGACTGGGAGGTTAGCTGGTAAACCATTTACCGATCACTGTTTCCAAAACCAACCCCAGATCCATCTTTTTGTTGTCCTCTTGGAATGACTTGTGTTTTTTTTTTTAGTTTTTCCTTCCTGCCATGACTTTTTTTTCTCCTCAGAGCGTGGCCACAAACTGTTGATTGCTACAGGGGGTTTCAGCACAATTCCCACGCCATCCTCACACTCACTATTCCCACTCTGACTTTTTTCCTCTAATTTAATTATAAGCCAAATGTCTTAATTTTGTAATCCTGTTTAACCTAGGTGTTGCAGCCTTTTCCTGTGCATAAGGCTGTCCTTTTCCATAACGTTCCCACCAGCCCTGTTCTGCACCTCTTCCTCCTAGGAGCCACAGCAGCTGTGTTGCTGAAATGGAAAGGAAGCAGTAAAAGGAAAAGTCTGCATTACCAGGAAGCCACAAATATGGAAGAAAATCTTCAAAGCTGAACACTCATTTCTGAGCAAACAGTTTTTAAGTAGGAGCTTCGTCCCTGGGTTAAAAGTTACTTATTTTGCAAAATAGTTCCAGGAAGACATGAGACTGGTCTGAATGAGAAGCTATTGCTTACATGCTTGGTGCCTAGAAACTCAACTCTGGTTCTCCAGTTCTGGCACTTAGCTTGCCTTTATGTTTTGGCTTGTCAAGTTTCCAAATCTACTTTGTTTCCACCAGTTCAAATGCTTGAAATGCCTTCTGAATGTCTGTCAAGTATAAAGTGGAGGTTAATTTGTAGAGTACTGACTATTGCAAGGGTTTGCAGAGGGCTGCCCATGTACTGTTAGTGGTACAGCTCAAAGTTATGTGCCAATGACTTTTGGGCAGTAATTGCATTCTTGTGCCCATGGCTGGGGCAGTGACTGATGCTGTTATCACCACCTGGGTGAAGTGTAGGATGGCAAGGCACTGGTAGTAATAGAAGGATAGTGAACAGTAGTGAAACTTTTCCCATGTCATCAGTGGGGTTTCTAAGCAGCTAGGGGGAAAAAAAAAGCCAGTTATTGTGATAGAGATTATTTTTGTCTATGATTTGAAATATTCTGGCTAATTAATATTTAGTCCAACAGCATGCTGCTTCTCCTGTGGTACTTTGTCAAAAAGGCGGCACAGGATTTAACAATTCATGGATTTATTATTTCGTTGGACTTCCCCTCTAAACCTGCTATTTTCTGGTAACCTAAGGGAGTAGAGAATGTAAAATGCAATTGGAGTGAATATAAGTTTTCCTTGCAGCAGTAGAAAACTACGGTGCCATTACTCAAATTGAGACTATATGTAAACACTAATATTAAGACCATCTTCTGTTATTTTGTTAAAAAGGCTTTCTGTTGTCACTGAATCACAATGTAGAAGCCAAGAGTGCATCTACAGATAACCCACTTGTTTGCATGCATCAGGGCTAGCACATGCTAGGAAAAAAACCCTTTTTGTGTGCCTAAAGTTTTAGATTGAAATGTTTGTTAAGTAAGACACGCATACCAACGTAAGATGGGTAAGGTTTACCAATGCTGACTGAGGTGTTGCTTTCAATCTTCTTGCTTGCTCGCTCTGTGATTTTAAGTCTTTGTGCACTGATTTTAACATTTTGGGGCTTTGAGAAGTTAAAACAATTATGAATAAAAGAGCCCTGAGATCTTCAGGTGAAAGATATTAACATGCGTTCTAATAACAGAGTATCTGAGATGTCACAGCTTTATCATGGCTACAACCTATAACCAGTTACATTTTTTTCTGCTCATGATGTTTATGATGATCTATGTTATGACAACTACAGAATCTACTAAAAGCAGAATTTTACTGTAGATCAATGAAAAATGATATGAATTTTACTGTAGATTATATGAAAAAAAAAAAAAAAAAGCCCNAGACAAGTGACTAGTTCTTTCTGTCAAGACATTGCCCATGAAAGGAGGTAAGGATTAGGAAGTTATTCTTTTACTACTTTAAAAATCTGTAGTGCAGTATAAACTCAGCAAGTGCAAGGAGGGGATGCAGTTAAAATTTTTGGATGGAAAGGCACATGCTATATCCTAAAGCATTTCATGAAGATAGACTCATTTTTTTCAGTCATTGCATAAAAAGAAAAGATAATATCATGACTTCCTTCTGAAATGAGAAAGATACACTGGAAAAAAAAGATAGAAGTAATTAACCTGAATGGAGTACATCACCTCTGCAAGTCTATGAAATGATGAAAAATTATGCAGGCAGCAATTAGAATTACTTACTAATCCACTAACTATGTCTGGTAATTAAATATATCCTAGAAGCATTAATTAAACCTATTCCCTACATCAGTTTGGTTGTCTTCCCCCCTACAGATCTCCGTCAATTCTCTTTCTGGCTGTTTCAGTTTTTCTTCCTATCTGTTCTGCTTTTCCTGTGAATTCTTAGGTGCTACAGCCCTGTCTTCCAGGGCTAGAAGGAGAAGTGGCAGAGCAGTTCCTTGAAAGCTGCGTGTTAAAATAAGGAAGAGTAGCAAAGAAGAGTTTTTCTTCTCCCTCATTCTCCCACAAATATCAGCTCCTGAGGTGGAGTGAGAGCTCACACCAGTCACCTTTCTTTTCCCAAATATTTCCTCAGGAGGCAAAACAAAATCTTACTTAATTATACACATAGAAAGCTTATGGCATAACAGGTAAAATTCTTTGTTCATAAAATGTGAAATAAAACTTCGTATTCCCAATACATGTTATACAGCAGTTTCTAGGAGAAAATTCTGTCTCTCATCCCACTGTATGGACCTAGAATTCTGAAATCAAACGTGCCACCGCTTCTGGTTGCGCAGCATGGGCTTCCTGCACCCATCTTGGAGAGATTGCTCTGCTCTTGCGCCTTTATTGACAGAGAGTTAAAAATAGAAACTGCTTCAGAAGTGAATATAAGGTCCAGCTACAAAATTATAATGAATTTCTAGATTTCTTGAAAGAAGGAAGTGATTTTAAATTATCTTAGTTTCATGTTGCTGTAAGGTTCTTCTAAGATAAACAGCATTGCACTAAGCTAGGGGATATTCTGAGAAAAATACCACAGCTGCAACATCTGTATCACTTATTGCAAGACAAGAGATATTGTTCCTGCTTAAATTCACAATTTGGGTAATTGCATTCTGCCTACTTACATTTTTCTGTACAATAAAATAGCTATGTCCTCTCCCAAGCTAGAATAGTGTTGTCAGGAGACTTGTGTGTGTCATGCAATGACAGCTACAATTAAATTGATGGAAAATAAATTTCTGTGTATGCTATGTACAGTAATAATATATATCAATTAAGTATATTAATGGTTGATTAAAGTTGCAAAGTGAAATTCTCCGATGTTAGAAAATACAGCAATTATCGGGGACCGACACTGAACTACCTTATCGTATGATCTTAATAGTATCCTTTGCCCTCCAGAAATTTCCAAAACTTTGTTTCTGTTGCCACTGTTAAATATGCATCACGATACTAGTAACTGATTTTGCAGATTGTTTGCAAGGTGAAGCACAGAGATGTATTTGAAACAGAAACTAAAAGTCCAAAGTTTTTTAGGTTGTGGGCATTGCTCAGGGCTGACGTCTCACCCTTTCTGAGGCGACCCAGGAGATTGCAGCTCAAGGAGATGGTGTTTGTGAGGCTGAGCTCCACAGGTAAAGCACCTGGAGCCTTCTCAATGACTGATAACCACTGATACAGATAGTGAAAAAATGATTTGCTGAAAATCTGTATACTAAAATGTGGTTAGAGGACTAGACCTCTGAAGATTTTTGGGGTAGGTTTCGTTCAAAAAATATTGGAGAATGGGGTTTTTTTTCTGCATTTGCAGGTAAACAAGATAAGGTTAAACATACAATTCACCCCAGAGTTTTAACCTTCAAAGATACTGTTTGTAGAAAATAACTTTATTGTAGTTTTTGCTTGCAGCTATTGGAAAGCGGTTCGGAACTCCAGCAAAACAGAAATAGAACATAGAGATGGGTTAATAAATAGGCTGCAAGCGCGTAGACTTTACAATGGCAGGCAGATGCAGTTTCCATATTAATATCCACCCCTTTTGTGAACAAGTAGAGTGAATGTTGTGCGTACAGGGGAAAGAGAAGATGAAGGTCTTTTGCATTTTTTGTATCATGTTAATGAAAATAGCACAATAAGCATTCCAGATAGCAGGTGGGTGTTGCAACCAAGACAAAAAGCAATAGCTGTTCTGTTTAGGATTTCCAGAATACTGAACAATAGGAAGGACATAAAAATATCTTGGATATTTCAGTTTTATTAAATAACCAGGTTTCTTTCAGTCTTAGTGCCAAGAAAAGTTTATTGGTTTTTATAAAATCCATTCCCATTTATTGCAAATAATAAGCATTCTTTACTTGACAAAGATTCCTACAAAATTTCTAATAATAAAGAAATTGAAGAATATTATAGAAAGGAGTTCATAGGAAATATATCAAAGTAGAATAGAATTTGAGATTGTACATACATCTTTAAGTCTAAACTGCATAATTCTATGGCTCACAGAGCAAAGCAAATTTTATTCTACTTGTTCTCCTCCTCTTCTTCCTCTAAATATTCTTGAATATTTTATATAATGCTGAAGATATAAAGGTGTTTTGTTCTTAACAGTAGGTAGGAAGAAGCTGGCTGTTGGATGGCTGAGATTCAATGTTCATCCAATAGGTTCCTAATTTAGGATTTTTTTTTTAATAATCTGCAATTTATTTTTTGTTTTGTTTTAATCACGTTAGAAAGCACTAGTGAAGTATTTCATTTGGTTAACGTTGCCTCCACAGCCCGTAGGCAATTTTATTGCTGATGGGGTTCTACTGACTGGAGTACATAATTACTCAGCAGTTTTGAAACCTGCCCCTGTATCTAAAATGACTGAATTTACATATAAGTCTTTATAAAACTGCCTTTGAAAATCTTGGCTCTTGTAGCTTTAAAACCCAAGTGGAAATTGTTTTAGAGCTTTTGCAAGATACATAGTACTTCCATTTTTGGTAGAATATTGTTTTTCATAACATTTGGCAATTCAGGTGCCTTTATTGGCTGAACTGTGGAATCAAAATTAATGCATTCGTATATTTAAAAAAAAAACCTTACAGGATCGTTGCACTTCTGGCAATGAAATTGTATCTTGATAGAGTTGTCTTTTTTGGAATTAGTGACTGTACATCACTATTATCTCTTTTTAACAGAGATTAAATTTGATTAAGCTGAAGGAGAGTTGGAAGCACTTGCATTTTTTCAGAGAGATACTAACTCTTATTTGGTCCAAGAAAATGAATAATAAAATCACTATGTTGCTTGTCCATCTAGGTATTAGGTGAAGAGTTAGTAGTAATTTCTATAAATCTCTGATGAGTATGATAGTTGTACAGAGTCAAAGACGTTTCTGTCTGTGATCATAAAAGCTGCTAATGTGATGCAGAAGGAATTCATACTCTTACTGACTTTTTTTCAGATTTGGTCTCCACAAAATCCGGTGCAGGTTTACCATGGTTGTTTGTTTGTTTTTTTTAAATCCCAAAATGTAAAAATGTAAAAATAAATCTCTGTGGGGCATCTCCTCCAAACTGGTTATGTTCAACTTTGCTCAATGCACCACTTTTTTCAAGGTGAAGTAAAGCTGGTGGGAAGCTTGCAGATGAATTAAAAATAAAACTATTGCTCTTATTTAGAATCTAGTTGATTTGTAAGCAGCTAAATGTGCTTATATTTGCCACCTTCCCTCTGTTACGTCAAATTCTCATCACTTCCTTGTTTTACTTAACAAAGCAAGCCTGGAATAAATAAAAAGCAAAAATAAATAAATCCTCTCTGATCTCCTAGTAATCTATGCTATGGAAACTTAAGCCAAAGGTGCCCTATTTGTGTTTATTAACCCTTAATGGATTCTTTCTCCATCAAATTTGGCCTACAGCTTTCTAACATTTATCGACTTCTAATGTATTCACACTTTCAGCTTTGTTTCTGCATGGCGTGAAAGAGAAGCTCTTCTTGTCTGTTCAGAACCTTGTATGGGGTAGTTTTGTTTTGATACCATCTTGTATTAGAAATGTCAGTGTTCATACCTTATTCACCTTCTTGCTACTCCTTATTTTGTAGTCTTGTATCTGGCTTGCCGGCCAAGCAGACCTAGTCAATTTAGCTGTTTCTTGCACCAAATTTGTTTCACACTTCGGATCATCTTACTTGTCTTTCTCTTATCCCTTTTTCATTTCTTTTATATCTCTTTTAAATGGGAAGAACAGAACTGCACACAATATTCATTGTAGTGCGCCTCATGAGTTAATAAAATCTGTGATTTATGAAGTTGCTCTGTCCTCCCTTCTCCTAGTAATTTCTAGCCTTCTATTTACTTTCTAAACTAACTTATCTGATGTTTTTATAGTATTATTCTAACCCCAGGATCTTTTTTTCTGAATTGTGTCAGTTCTGAGTCCATCTATTTATGAGTATGTTGCACAGTACAGGCCCCAAGTATACTTCTAACTCTTCAAAAGAAAATTGCTAGATGAGCAACTGTAGAATTTGGGATGTGAGGAAGTTAACAAATGCTTTAGTGTGTATGAACCGTGCAGTTTTGTTCACATGATTATGTCTGCATGTTTCACAGGGCAATTTAATTAAAAAACATTACATTGATATAAATCATACAACAAAAGTATCTGTTACAGATAGAGCATGCATGCTGTTGAGTACTGCAATGAAGTAAGCTACCAATGAGAATAACTCTGGAATGACATTTTGCCAAAATAAGTCTTTTTCTTATTAGCAAGAATCTCCCCCTCCTGTCCTAAATAGAAACAGTTTAGTGGTAGGAAAAATTGGTATTGTTGAATGAAAAATGAGAGCAGCAATGCACTTGAGACTTTTGGCTTACAACTAGTTTAGCGAATGGGAAAATGTAGAGAGATTAAGTAGTAGGAGTGATGAAAGATTTATTGAACTTGCTTTATCTGGAAAGATTAATAGAATAGAATCAGGAAGCCTGCTAGATTTTGAATGAATTGGATGTAAAGTGCTTAATCTTCAAGTACTAATTCAGTGAAAATATCAACATATTCTGAGAAAGAGGCAAACAGATCTAGGGATCCTCTCCGTTCCTTTGAGATTGGGAAAGGACACCTGCTGATATGATCCAACATTTATATGAAGGAATATTGGATGTAAGATGAAGATGTTGCTAACAAAGACTGGGAAACTAAAGGTTTAGATTTTTGTGGTATGGAAAAGCTGAGCAAAGATTGTGTTTCCCACTCCCCTGCGCATCAGAAAGACCTGTATTGATCCCTTGCAAGTGCCAGCAGTTCTCAAACCTGTTTTGTTTTGTTTTGTTTTTCAAAAAAATTGTTCTCTCTTCTCTGTTTCTTGAATAGGTTGCCTCCTCCTTTCCTGTAGAGACTTCTTCTTTTGATTTTCAAACTGGGACTAGTGCTGCTTTTCCACATTGCATGAGAACTCCAGAGCTCCATCATAAGCTGCCTTCTCCTCATAGCTCAATTCCTTCTGTGCTTTCC
This sequence comes from Pandion haliaetus, assembly GCA_013401275.1. Classification (NCBI taxonomy): domain Eukaryota; kingdom Metazoa; phylum Chordata; class Aves; order Accipitriformes; family Pandionidae; genus Pandion; species Pandion haliaetus. Next base: position 104,953 of record VYZV01006536.1, on the reverse strand, counting down.
TTATTACTTGCTTGTCCCTCGCCCCCATTTGATGATTGATTTAAGTTTTTAACTCAGCCTCAAAATGCCTGTGCCTCCTCCACTCAGAGACAGACTTAATCTTCCCTTTATGGCTGGAGTCCACGTGGACTTCATCATTGTATTTTTCTTGTAACCTTTCCACAAAGGGAGATTTTGTTCCACTGTAAGGTCTTATGTTGTTGTTCTAATTGGTATGGCTGACTTGATAATATCCCGAGGTTCAGGGTCATACAGTGCTAAGCACACTGCAGAAATGTGCAGTAATGATAAAGATGGTTTCTGCTGCAGTTATTACAGCCTTTTGACAGTAGGTCTCTCACGTTAGATTCTGAGGTTGCATTTATCTTTCCTTTTTTTACTTCTGTTTATCTACTTATATGGCAATCTTTATTGCTTTATAAGCTCATCTTATAAAGGGAACTTTTTCTGATGTTTTTTATGTAATTATGAAGATCACAGTCTCAGTAATAGGATGATGTTTAATTAAAACAATTGGTGAACTTGAGCAAAACTTTCTTGGATAGTTTTTGGGAGCTACTTCTGTGATCCATCTGACCCAGCCAAATTATTAAGTTATCATTGATCATTTATAGAATAATTGCTACAGGTTGGGACATATGTTGAAGTTTGTGCTGTAAAGAAATATTTATTTATTCCCAATTACTGACTTTCTTTTGTGGGCCTAAGGCAGCTATACAGTGTCACTGGTCTAGAGTCCTGTGTAAGCCCAAATAATCTGAATTTTAGGAAGGAGTGCACTATTCCTGACACTATACTTTTAAAAATAGTTTTACTCTCCAACTATTGATGTAAGATTCCATATATAGGAAGAAGTCTTCAGAAAATAAATCAAGAGTTAATGCTACCTGGATCTATCAACAGCAGCTGCTGATTGACTGAAGCTATGTGCATGTAATATATTTGTTCAAGGAAAGGAGTTCATTATGTTCTTGTGTGCCTCTAGGAATACGGAAAGACCGCAGAGGTGGGCGAATGATGAAACAAAAACGTCAAAGAGAGGAGCAGGATTCCAGAAACGGGGAGCCTTCTTCTACGGAGCTGCGAGCTCCCACCCTTTGGACAAGTCCACTGGTCGTCAAACATAACAAGAAGAACAGTCCAGCCCTGTCCCTGACAGCAGAACAGATGGTCAGTGCCTTGCTGGAAGCTGAGCCACCCATAGTTTATTCTGAATATGACCCAAATAGACCATTCAACGAAGCTTCTATGATGACCCTGTTGACCAACCTCGCAGACAGAGAATTAGTGCACATGATCAACTGGGCAAAGAGAGTTCCAGGTAAGGAAAAAAAAGCACCAGTGGACTATAAAAGCCTCTACGTGACAAACCAATAGAAAAAGACACACCAGTTTTTACATGACATATTCTAATTTCATGCAAATTGTTCACTTAAGTATAAATACATCAAAAATCACAAATTTTATATTATATTGGTTGATAAAAAGCTGTAGTGCAATGTAAGTGACTTTGGAAGAAAGATTTATTCAAGAAAAGGTATTTCCCCACACAATAGAATGTTGGACAGTTTTTTGATTGCAAATCCTTTTTTTCCGCATAAACCCCAGCAAAATTAAAGGTAAAAACAGATAACTAAAAGCCAAATCTAATTAATTTGATCTAATCAAGTTATGTTAATTATGTAGATCCCTTTTGAAAAAAGGGTTACGCTCATGTCTATAATATAAGCCATAAATTCAGCATCACTACTGAGCCTATAAGTATTAGTATTATTTATTTAATTGCCAGTTTATCTTTTTGACCGTAAATTACAGATCTTCCATGAATTTTGGGTCTGAAAAGAGAGCCAGAATAGTAATTTTTGTATGAATTTTTTTTCCTACTGCAACTAGATGTTTTTATCATTTTGGTGCATCATGGTTGCTGAGCTATGACCCCTCTTTTCTGGAAGGGAATTACAAAATTGTGGCAAATATGTAACATTTTTGGTGAATGTATGTTACACATATATTTGTGTTGTTTAATTAATTTATATCAATGAAATGAGAGAGTAGTTTTGTAATTAAAGTGCATAATATTGTAAAATTTCAGTCTACAAGACTACTTTTCATAAGTTAACATTTGAATATTTATTTGAAATTTATTGCACATGCTGTACGTTTAGCTTTGTGAAAATAACAGCATACACAGTAATTTATAGTTTATAATTCACTGGGATTCTGATCCTTAAATTTTTACTGTAGCCATTTATTTCATTAAAGTTATGTAGCTCCTTTATGAAGGGATGTTAGAGAATACCACCACAGCTCTCACTGACATAGTGCATTACCTCAAAAGCATTACACCCGGGTTACGCCATTTTTCTGTTTTCCTTCATTTAAACTTGGCAAGATTCTTCCTGGTAAATCAATAACCCACAAAATCTGAGTCTTTTCCAGTCCTCATGGGTTCCCTTTTTACCACTTTTCACATGTCACTTTGTGGGCTTCAGCTATGATCAATGAGAACCTGTGTGTGTTTCATTTCTCATCGTATCTTATAAGAAATCACCTGAGAATTTTATTCTTGACAAACTCACAGTGGTTAAGGCCTGATCCGCAGCCTGTTCAAGTCAAGGGCGGGTTCTCCTGTTAATTTAGGTATGCTTTGGATCATGCCTTTACAAAATGCTTTTGAAAAATGAACATATGTCCATAGTCTTAAAGCTATTCACTATTAAAACAGCTAAATTCAAATGACTTTTCTACTGATTTTAGAGCTATAATTAGTCTAAATCTGTTAAAATCCATTAATTTGCCTTCAACATGAATATACCACATTTTAAATTCATTATGTTGTCCAACTGGAAACATTTGTCTTCCAAGACATTTGATTTTGATAGTTAATATAATTAGTGAAAATGTGTTTAAATACAAAGCAACACTGTTAGGCAACTCAGATCTGTGTTTTATTAAAAAAACCTCTCTAAAACTTGTCGCAAGATGATTACATCTGGTAAAGATAAAAAACCTGCCTGGTTTAACAAATATATCCTTTATTTCCTAAGCAAGCTTCTGAAATTGGAAAATCAAATGTATAAGGTTATCAACTATTTATGTATATCCAATGTATTTTACATTTAAATAAATGTGCCTGTTAATTGCCAAAATAGCTTCTAAGGAGAAACTAAGCCAAATGACTCTATGTATATGCATTAATAGGTACAGGTGAGGTTTGATTTGAAACTGGGGAACTTTGGTTAAAAAAAAACCCTAAATCCCTTCCCATTCAGAGTTTGATCTCCTAGGCACTGTACAAACAGTCATAGCAAAGGCAAGTCCTAAAGCAGGAGAGAGAGAATATGAATAGTTTGGGGACTCTGAAAGTGCTGGACACCTAGCTGGTTCTTGGTGTTGTGGCTTGGAGGATGGTATGCATGATCTAAAGCAGAAATTAAAGTATTTTAGAAGGTTGATTTAAAGGAATTCAGGCCCAATTTTTTATCTACCTCTCGAATTTGGACCTCTCAAATTTGGTGCTCTGAGATTAGGAATTTTGAAGCTAGGTGCTTAAATCTTCTTTTTTTTGGATGTCTCATTTGGTCCCTAGAAAAGGTTTGAGTGTTCCTAGTCGCTGACATTAAATCTTAGAAGTACAGATCACTCCAAAGATAGGGCCTTTGCTTGGACTGTTTGCCTAAGTTTCCTTCTGCTGGAATGTACTGGCAATAAATGTACATTAAGAGTAATGTGTCTGGCAATGTAAGTCATATATTCACCTCCACAGTATGTTGCCTTTGAATACTCCATTATTACTAGGAATTATGCAATACTGCTTAATTAGAGAGGATTTTCATATACTTTATGCATAAGCAGAGGAACTGAATAACTTTTTTCTGTTAGGTGAAGTATTTTGTGCCAACAGCATTGTGGGATTCCACTCAGTTATTTTCTCATCTAATTTACTAAGGTTTCAAGCTTCAGAACCAAGGGTAAAAATACCTTTTTCTAAAATGCCAGTGTGCTTTTTACCAGCAGAAAAAAAGCAGTTGCAGGGAACAGCCTCTCCTCTGCACACCTCTCAAGCCTTGGAAGCATCGCACAAGTTCATTTAGCTAGGTGCAGGCACTTAGCTGATGGAAAGCAAGGAGCAAAGTCAACACGAGTGGCTGAGTTGAAAGCATATTTGTTGAGGAAGGAAGAAGTTGATAGTGATAAAGCAGAAATGCAACGAATATACAGCTTACAAATAAGTGTAAGGACTTTCAGGGGTATGTTTGGAGTTTATCTTGCTGTGTAGGCTTTAAAGAAGAGGGAATGTGTCAAAGCAACTAGTAAAGACGTTGTTTTGGTCAGCCAGTCTTTCTGATGATGTAACTAGGTGGGCACGGAAGAAGAAACAGCTAATTAGAAGATGTACTGGATAGAAGTGAATCTATTTGACAAAATGGAGTAATGAAAATTACTTTATGATGGACTGTGTAGTATAACGTAGGCAGAGATCTGTTACAAAGACATGCTGAGGACAAAGTCCAAAATGAGGTGAATATCTTTGCAGACATGCCCTGATTGGGACAGTCAGAACTGGTCTAAATCTTTATTGCAACTTGTTCAGCGTTAGTTCAAACTTGCTTAAATTGACACTGCAATCTTGGTGGTGTTAACAAATTGCTGGGGAAAAAATAGCAGCTTTTTTTGTAGCAGCTTCTTGTGCATGACCTTAAAAAATTATCTTCAGTATTTAAGGATAACATGATTGTTAACCGAGGTCATAACAAAGTTCTCCCATGACAATGCAATTCATAATATGCCAAGTGCATAAAAGCTCATCTTATTTTTTCTTTGAACTGTTGGCCACCNGGCCACTGATACAAATGGGTCTGCCAGATTACATGAACAAAAATCTTGTACAGTGTCCTATGACATATACAAAAAATTCAGGATGTCCCACAGGACTTGTTCTTTACATGGCATAATGGGGATTTTAGCTTAAATCTTCCCAGATGGCCCCTGTAAGGCACCAGTGGTGCCTTTTGATTACCCCAGCCAGCTGGAATAGCAAGCAGCTGCACATAAGGCAGGTACAAACCAATTGTCATGGGCTAGACTTTACATACACATGAAAGTTGAGCCTTTGACCATTTAATTGGGACAAATCACAAAAAATCACATGTAGGCAAGGTATCAGCATAGATGAATAAATGTTCTGCTCATTTCTGAATCACGTATTCCTGAAAGATATGGCTTTCTCTTTTCTTCTTGGTTTACATTACATCTTGGGGATATAGTACCACCTTCACCCTCATACAATGAGGTGGTTTAGTTTAGTGAATTTTCATCACTGTCTTAGATGCAATGAGCTAAACCATTATTTGCTTTTCTACAGAAATGCTGATATGTCAAAGGAATTCACTTTTGTATTTCATTATTTACTTACTGTGTGTATCATTTAATATCTATATTTGCAGTACTGTATTCTCTAAAGGGAGGTGGTATTTTCAATGTAATTGTCAACAATTTTTTTGTGAAGAAGCTCTTGAGATGGTAAGAAACACTACAAGCGCATACAGTGAGCTCATGCTAAAGAGTGTAGCTTTAAGAAAATTTTGTTGCAAGGGTGAAATCTTTGGCACTGCTGCCACAATCTTGTATAACTATTTACTACCAGTACAGTAGCTGTACAACTTAATAGCCCTAAAATGGTACGCTGGGCATACAAGCTTTGAAGTTTTGAGATGATTCACGGTGCTGTACTTATTTTATGGCTTCATGAACCGAGGAGATAAACATTTTGGCACAGATTTTTTTTATTTCAAAGCCACAGAAGTTGCTATTTTCTTAAGATATTGTTTTCCTATTTGACGTTCTAAACTGTTCTGTTTGTTAAATTAGGAACAGTGTGTAAAGAGGCTAACAATACCCACAATTTTACACTGCACTTTAGTGACACCAAACCTTGGAAAAAAAAAAAAAGTCAGCTTGCAGTGGAAGGAAAGAAGTCTTGTATAAGAGTGTTGTGTGTTAATAACCCTTTAGGTGCAGGACAGTTTACAGAGCTTCTAAGTCTAGTGATCCTCCTGGCAATAATTTACACCTAGCTTAAAAAAAGGAATGACTTGCAATTCCTATAATAATTTTTAATAAACCTTCCAAAATATCTGCTTTATAGTGTCTTCTCCTTTGACTAACGGGCTTGCTGTGGAGATTTGTAAAATGTTATTAAAAAGATGACCCCTCTGCTCATCAGTTTAATCTGTTGAAGTGATACTCTAACTGCTCCCCTGACTTCATAGGGGTAAAAAAAGAGGGAGCAAATAGATCTGTAAGCAAAAGAGGAATGACAACAAGCACCTGGATCTTACTTTATGGCTGCTTTTTGCTAATTTAATTTCTGTGAAGTTTCAATTCATTGCCATGAACGTAAGAGATAAGAATCAATCCTTATAGTGAAGTAAGGTAATCACTTACCATTTGAATTTGAACATCAGACTGAGAGGTATCATGCAATAGCACGATTATGCAGGGCAGCAGAATTAAAATTCTGAATATGAAATAAAAGCTTTCCATTCTTGTGTTTTCTTAGTCTGGGAAGCATCTTTAGTCTTTCATGTGTATGTTTTGTAAAACCAAACAAACTCCCCTTTTCGTCCTCTTCCCCAAGCTTCTGGATGCTGTATGAGACAAACCCACTCTTGCAAGTAGCTTTTATTTTTATTGTCTATAGGATTGTCATGTTTTGAAGCACAGTGAGGTGTATTTCTTCCTGTAGAGAAATTTAAATGAGAGAAAAGGACAAGACCATGTGGCACAACGGTTTGCCAGTGAGAGACTGAGAGGAAGACACTGATGTTAAAGGACAGGGAGACAGACATCTGACAGAGTTATACACACCAGGAGCTTGTGTCAGACAGGGAAAGTCAAAGCAAAGAAAAAACAGTTCAGCAGAAGTGCTTGGAAAGGAACATAAACCTTGGCTGCAGGTATCTATGGGAACAAAAATACAGGCAGTGCTTTCACTACTTGAAGACTGGAAGAAAATGACAGCAGGAGAAAAAAGGATCAGGGTCTGAATAACAACTGTGATACTGGAAATTTAAGAGGTATCCTAACGCAAGAGTTTTCAAACCCTAGGGAGTCCCTAGAGTTAGGGGTATAGAAGCGGAGATAAATGCATCAGGACTAGGGTTATGCAAGCTGACCAGCAACAAGGAGACTCCAACTGGGAGGAAAAGTAGAGAGCACATGCAAGATGACCAGAGGAAGAAGCTACTGGGAATCAGTCAGATGAGCCAACAGTAAGCTCAGCAGCTCAGTCCTGGGCTTCTTACTCATTCCTACGGCTCCTGCTGGAGGACAGTAATTTGTTCAGCGGCTCTTCGAAGGGTAAGGGCCTGGTTGTTGCCTGTTCCTGCTGCCACAGGAAGAGCCTTGGGATGTTGTCTCCTCACTGTCCCTGTTCCGTTTCCTCTTCCAAACCACAGTCTTTGAGCTTCATGGCCCACTCTTTCTCCAGGAGTTTCCTGACAGTGGGGATTACAAGAATATTTTCAAACTGGGTCACTTCATTTGCATAAATTTTCAATCGAGGGAAACAGAATTAGCAAAGGAAAAGTAGTTTGAGAACCACTTTGAATCTTTAAAGAATGTTTCACTGAGCTCAGAAGTATATCCTTGAGGGTTTTCTAACACATATCTTGCAACATTTCATATTTTTTTGGTTTATTTTTACTAGACTTTTTTACAGACTCCTAAAGCTAATTCTGTACCTTTCCAGATTTTATTCCTTTGTCCAGAAGAAGAAAGAGATTCTGAAGAATAAGTCAGGTGTTGATGCTGTTATGCGAGTGCATCTGCTTGTATCCCTTTTAGCAACATTCTGTGGCCACAATTAAAAGCTCTACTTCATATGTGAGGTGATATTTCATTCAAAAGCATGATAAATGTCAGTAATTCTTTCTCGTATTACAAAAATCCAATGTTAGAGTAATTCATAGAGAGTGCTATATTGTCCTCTCATTCACAGAGGTAATTACTTTGCGTAGAGAAGTGAATGCCAAAAGCTATTGAATCAAGCATGTTATCCAACCGTCTAGCCTCCTTGAGTTTAGGAAAGCTGTAATAAGATACGAGTTTATAAACAAATACAGAATGAAAGTGACTGTCTTTTACTTATGTTGCATAACTGTAGTTCTCTGTGCACAGTACCAAAAAATGTCTGTGGCCTTTCTTTTAAGTAAATGAGTTTCTGTTAAGATGGAGGTGAATGTGTGTAACATGCTGTGAAAATTCACTTTTTTTTCCAGGTAATGTGTGCTTCATGTATTTAGAAAAAAGGAAATATAGCTAACAACATTCTTCATAACATTTGTCCAATAAATCAATAATGGTTGGAACCCCAGTATTTCTTTTTAAATGCTATAATATTTGTTTTCTCAGAGATGTCTTAGTTCCCTTCTTTGCTTGTGGAAGTGAATAAGTTGAAAAACAATACAGGCATCCCAAACCATCTATTTATTAGCTCAACACAATAATTATGTTCTACTCTAAGTCATTTTTTAAAAAAACAGACTTCATTAGAATGGTGAATGTCAAATACATCTCTCCAACTAAATATCCCTGAATGGACTATGTGCTGAAATTTAAATTTAAATCTGAAGACAAACTTAGCCTGTAAATCTCTGTTTCTACAAGTACGCACATATCCAAATACATTTCTTAAGATTATGGAACTACTCCACATATGTAAATTTCCTTATGTACACAGTGGCTTTAAAACCAAGACCCAAAGTGCTATTACAAGGATGACTGTTCAGAACCTTCCAGAGTAAGAAATATTTGAATTCCAAAATTTTGAATTTTGGGACTTCCCAATAAGCAGTCTCAAAGAACAAATATCTTCAGTACCCAAAATTGACTTCCTGTAAGTAATCCTGTTTACCTGTTTGTCATATACTGGCATATGAGAAATAACACCCAACAGGTAAGAAGGAGCTAATGTTCTTTTAACAAGAAGTACTTACATATTGGAGTTCATTGGGCATTCAATAACATACAAGTTCATTTGATAATAAATGTTCGAAGATGAGATTCTATTTGTCTTGGCAAACAAAGAGGCAAAAATGAGCATCTAAGGTAATAATTTTTATATTTTTAGCCAAAACTTAAGGAAATTAAATACTCAAACTGTAATATTTTATTTCTAAAAGAAACGATTCTTTTATAAAAACATTTCCTGCTATTTTTCTTTAGCTGATAAGTAATTTACACTCTTGGATGAACATATCTGTCTTAGAGTCCTCAGCTATGCTGAACCCTGGAGCTTTCCAAGAAACGCTTGTTAATTTCTACTCTAAGTAAACAGTAAGTAATGATCTCTCCTGATTTATTTATTTCTTAAAATAATTTACGAAAAGAATATGCGATTGTTGGAAAGCACTGATGCGATATGTATGTGCATGCGCACATATCCATTGTTCCCTGTTCACATAATTCACATAAATTGGCCCTTTTTACTTGATGTTTAATAACTTCAGCCTAATTCTTTTAGTTTCTCTCCAGTACTACATCTCTGAGCACAATCAGCTGTAATTCCAGTTTAGAGGTTATTTTAATATCATCTGTATTAGTTTTCTGTTCAAGTGAGTCATTCACTAAAATCTCACATCAGATATATAGGAGTTTTTAAGCTACATAGAAATAATTAGGAAAGATTTATTACAGCCTTCTTCTGGATAGGCTCTTACCCTGTCTGTATCGCTGCAATGGTGCATTTTATGACACATCTGTTATGCAACTCATTTATTTTCTTTTATTATCTCTCCAGGAAATGAACTATGTGTGTAAAGAATATGTTGTTTTGTCTGTGTGTTAGTTATGGACTGCTGTGAATTTAAGCTAGTGAAAGCAAGTTAAAGCATATCCCACAGTGGAATGGGGAACGAGAAATCTGCAATTGCCTTGTTCCTCCGGGAGTTTGTTCTCAGCTAAGAGTGGCCGTAAGAAAAGATTGCCTTCCCTCTTCCTTATGGAAAGTTGTGTTCCTTTTAAGAAACGTAGCTGTCCACCACAGTCCTCAGCAGGGAGATGGAGATGAATTATTTATCGCTGCAGTTCGGCTCTGGGTCTACACTAAAGCTTCTTAAGCCTCTTGAAAAGAGGAGTCCTGGAAACAGGAGGAAGGAATCGAGAGCTTGACTTTGACTCGGTGTCCTGCTCCCTTTCCCCACCCGAGAGGGGCACTGCTCAGGATGTCAGGGGTACCCAGCGATTCTCCCAGGTGTCTGGTATTCCTGGTGAGTAGGCTGACCTCAGAAGAAGAAAATGCACATTGGCAGAAACGTCAGTGATTTTTCTCTCCGCAGCTTGAGATTTTGGGTTTGGAGTTTTTTCAGTTAATCCAGTAGGAAGTCATGAGATGCAGAATCAAGGTTGATATATAGACAAGGGGAAACGCACTGTTCAAAATCTCACTTAGGCTTTAGACAAAATATGTTATGTTCCCTGTTAAATTACCTTCTGGAGTGTTTGAGGTGATTGAGAAAATTAAAATTCACAAAATCTCTTTTTACTTGATTCACAAAGATAGGGAATGTGGTATATTAGGTTAATTAGAATTTTTCCAGAGAATATTAAATCTTGTCAATAGCCTGATAATGAAGCATCTTCTGCAACAGCTGCTGTCCCTCAGAAAACATGGCTGCAAATAATGAAGTGGCTATACAGGCTGCTGGCAAGTGAGCCAAGTGTTTACTAAAACATTGAACAGTCTCTAACTGGGTATGTTCATTGTATTAGAAACAACTGACCAGAATAAAGCTAAAATTGTAATATTGCCATACTAATATAAATGAATATCGTAGTATTGCATGTCTGACCTATTTGAGAAATCTCCTTTGAGTGCTACAAAGGTAGTATTTCTTATGAGTTTCACATTTGTAGGACGTACTTTGTGGGATTGTAGTTTCACAAGTATTTCTTCCAGTTGCAACACCGGCTAGAGCGGTTCCTACCTTTCTGCTTCCCACTGGGTTGGGGCAACTGTGCAGGTAGCTGGGTTGATCTGGGTTAAAAATAAACCTTTTGTGTATGTGTGTGGTTTGGGTTGCCTATAACTTGTGTGAGTTCCCCAGCCCAGTTCACCGCAAAATAATGGAGCCAATTGTAATGGGAGGGTGAGAGTATATTGGGAATGAACAGGCAAGTATTAATATGAGCGCGCTAGGAAGAAATGCGTCTGTACTGTCAATAGTAACACACAGCTCTAACTCAAGCCTTTTTCTAATTTAATTTCTCTTTATTTCTACTTCAACACAGAGGTATTCTCCAATCTCTCCTGTACAAAAAGCAAGAATCTTCTAGTTACTGGCACCATTTACAGCCTCTATCCTTTTTGCTGAAGTAGATGCTGTAAAACATCTATTGTGCATATTTCTGCTTGACCTATAATATGTTCTGTAATGCTCTGCCAGAGGTGTGAGGGGCTGGAGAGTCAAAGGGAAGGGGAAGCATGGTAATTTCCCCCTCACCCAAGATGCATCCTAGTTCATAGAGGGTCTTTAGTTTGCTTCCAGCCCTGGGGTACAAGAGACTTTAATTCACAGAAGGAAAAGACTGGCTGTTCACTTACCCGTGCTATTTGGAAAATAGAAGAAACCTGGGGCTTTCTTTTTGCTGAGTTGCCTTGTGGTTGGTTGCCTATTTTAGGGCATTTTTTTGGAAGTTGTTCTCCTGTCTTTATCTTCCAGGAAGGCAGCAAATTCTTCTGGAAGTTCTTTGGGCCAAATTTGCACTGTACGGGTAGTAGTGACCTGAAGCATGTGGCAGACTTTTTGGAATCGGCAGTTGATTTTTATTCTTCTTCTGCAGGGTGGGATTTTGCAAGGTCTGTGGAAAAGGAAAGCTCTAGTATATTTTATTCAGTGATGGTGGAATTAACCACTGGTATTCATTGGTTAATGTCTCACACCTTTTGAAAGCAGGGTATGTAGGGAGGTTCTCAGCTGACAGAGAAGAGCTGCCCATGAAAACCTAGCATATTTATCAATGCTACTTGTGACTTCAGTTTTTTTTCCCACTTGGTGTTCATATAAACACAGTTATGGAGAACCATTGACTCTGACATGAATACCAAATACACTTCTTTTTCCCCCAAGTATACAGGTAGAGTTATGTTCTTTTACACTGGGCCTTTTGGGAAGAATGTTGCTTTACCACTGGGAAACACTAATTTTGCTCCTGGCTGTGCCAATGCCTCCCTGTGTTACTTTTGTATAACTCTCTTAAAATGTGCCAGAGTCTATTCAACCCTAAATTCCTATCTCAGGACTTCACCTGCTGCATGGGAAAGCTGTGAAGCATGCTAAACATCCCTGTTGTGAAACAAAACCCCCTAATCTGAAGATTCTTGGCCTACAGGTATAAATAGGAATTAAATCAGGTTTGGGTTTTTTTTTTTATATTATGCTCATTGTTCTCCTCTTTCATGCCTCACCTGTATGCCTTTCTTCCCCAAAATGTGGCTTATATCTCACAGAAGTTTTACATGCTACTTTATCCAGGTGTTACGCAAAGCTGTCCTGAGAAGTGATGTTTGATACCGCTAAGTATATCTAAGGAAAAATTAATTATAACTAAGTCTGCAGTAATGTAGTATGTTAAAATATGTAATTTATTTGAAATCAATTACGTTTCTCAGCTCTCTTCTCTGTTTTTGTACCTTGTTCCACTCTATGCTTTTTTTTTTTTTTTAATGCGGCCACTTCTAATCGAGTGTTCAAGAAAGACCCTGACATTCAAATGAGACACTGCCAGGCAACATAAATACATTTCACTTACTGTCTTATTTCAGCAGACAGTTCAGTCAGAGTGCTCTTTTCTCTAAACTCCAGATGAGGCTTTTTGTACCTTCTTTATCAGTAGTTGGGTTTCTGAGAGATTTTGGTAAAACTCCATCACTGCATTCAGATCTGCTCTTCTTCAGCTGACAGTGAATAACTGTTACCAGCTTTCCTAGGAGTTATTTTATTTACAAGTAATGTTGTGGAGTAACTTTTAAGTGCCGATTTCAGGTAGGTGGGAGACAGAGGTATTAGCTTATCAGAAACTGCTCCGAAATAATTCAATAATGGGGTGTCAGAAGTAGTTCAGTATAATGCCAATGAGCTGGTTTCCCCCTTCCTAAAAAGCTGCCAGCCTGACAATGTGTCTCTTGGCTTCCAAGTCTCTGAGCAGATTGGTAACACTTGATCTTTACAGGGATAGGATGATACTTTAGTGTGTATGTAGATGCTTATAAACATGTACGAGCTGTAAAGTATACAACAAGAACCCAAGAACCTTCTGGATATCATCAAATGTGGGTAACATCATTTAGGTAGCAATCAAATGATCTTTGTTGCCTCAGGGCTCCTACACCAAACACAGTTGTTTTGCCTCTGAGGACAGGAGCCTTCAGCCTGAAAAAGTCTTCTATGTATGGACAAAATTGTGCCTTGAGGGTCAGTATGGTGATGCTATTCATAAAATGGTCTCCTAGTCTATGTCCGAACAGTGTGAAGTGGCTTTATTTCCTGATCCAAGCTAAAGGTTTTATTCTCATGCATGAGGAGTTTGTCAAACTCACATTCCAAGTGCATGTGAAAGAAAACAGAAAATCAAACTAATCAAATTTTCTCTCTAAATGAGAAAGATGAAAACTACCATTTCTTTACTGGTTTGAAAAAACTATCAAATTCCGGGGGAACTTGCTGAATTTTAAATTACATTTTTTTCTTCTAATCTTTAATTTCTGCTATTGTCCTTATTAGAAGATATTGCTGTGATTTTTTTTTTAATGTAATGGAATTCCATGCAACTTTCCAGTCCTGACAAAGGATGACAAATAGGGTTTATAGGTCCAGTTACTTTGGATGAGCTTGTACACTGTTCCAAAGCTTTTCCAGATGTCTCCATCAGAGTTGTGTGAATAATTAATTTCTTTGTATTGTGGCAGATCCAAACAATAAAAAAGAATCATTTTCACTTGATACAAAATGACATTTTTTAACCTTTTTGCTAGATAATAACTTTTTCAGGTGAAATGAAACATTTTATTCAATAAGAAAGAATAGATTTCATTAAGATTTCAGATATTTTAGTCACCTGTTTAAAATGAAGTGAAGACAATTTTGGAAAAGAGTCCTAGATTTCCTAGAAGTTTCCGTACCTTTCACAATGCTGAGTAGGAATCGTCGGCTGGTGGAGTGCTGAAAACTAAGATGAGGTAGCTGGGAGGGACACTCTGTGCTCCCTGATAGAAACCAGCTTGGTTTTATTTGTTTATTTTCATTTTGTGAAATCTGACATGTTCTCCAGAGTGTTTTAAACTCATCAGCCTGGCACTTTCCAATATAAAATGCTCTGTCAGAGTGCTTCCAACCAGCTCTAGCTTCAGCATATGTCTCAGCGGGCAGTATAGGAGCTTGAGTGCAAGGTGGAGGTTCTCCAGGTGCAACACCCGTGTTTTGTATGCCCACCTGAGCCTGGTCCATGCAACACGCAACAGTTTCCTGAGGTTACCTGAGGCTTTGCAGATGCTGAAATGTGCCTTGGATCTGTTACCCATTGAAGGAGAGTGCACAAGAAAAGGGGCTTAAGTGAATGATGTGTTTTCTGGAAACGTGCTGCTTGCTAACTCACTAGGTTTCCCTGGACAAGAAAATGAATATAAACGGGCAGCTGCATTCCAGTGTCTTGCTTTCCCTGTAATGTATTCCTTTGCTCTGTCATATGATGACACTCCCACACAGCTGCTAAAATGCTCTTCTTGTTGTAGTGGTTAAAGGAAATTGCTGCAATTAATTTTGCTGTCTTTCTTCTCTTTGATGTGTCATTACAATTTCTTGGATAATTTTTCAGAGATTGGGTTCTGTTCAAAACCAGTCATGTAGGGGTGAAAAGAATAGGAGGGAAAACAAATATTTGAGCCTTATTTATATATGCTTGTGTTTCTGTTTTGGTGTAGATACCAGCCAATGTAATGAACATGAAAGAATACATATACATACCTAGTTTCTGTTACTCACATACAAGTGCAATAGAAAAAACAAGACTTGTCCAAAAGCGAACAATCTGAAGAAATAAAATGGATGCAGGTGCCTTAGTCAAACTAGTTTTATTTCCTAATGACTATAAACAATGACCAGACCATGAACTCTGAGGTTATGCTTCATTTCTTGGGTACAGCACGTTATGTTCTGAGCAATTTCTATTTGTAGTCTTGAAGCAGTTTTAATCTTCAAGTTCACTACAGACTTGACAGTTTTTCCCTCTTTTCCTTGGGTTGCAAAATAATCCTCCTTTCTGCTAGTTCCAGATGCAGCTGCAATGAATGTTAATTGGTTCAGTGGTGAGTACAGTAGACCCTGGGATGGAATAGTAGATGGTGGAGCAGGAAGCTTAGTGCTTTGTTCACTGGATTTTATGAATGAAGAAGGGGAGAGGGTAGCCCTCCCAAGTTCATCACGTGGAAGTCACTGTAGTCAAAAAAGGTGTTAAATTCAAAAGGGACATTTCTCATGCTTCCAGGCATGGGTGGAGATATCAATTGAAATGGTGAAACTTTAATTCTTAGAGACTTAAACAAAATTATTGAAAACAATCAAAAGTATAAATCCAGGATTTTAGGGACATTCAGAAAGAATAAGGTTGTTAATCGTTAATTTCAGCTTCTAATTCCTTCAATAAATAAATAATGTTAGTTTAGAAGTGTGGCTGAGGTTGATCATTGTGTTACTTTGCAAAGTTAATTTTAGCTCTTTTCCAAAATGTTCTTGCTTGTGTTATGACCACCTTCAAGTCTTTCATGTAGCTCTCATACTTAATGGAACAAAAAAGATAAAAAATGGAATAATGGAGATATTTTTATACTCTGTTTGTGGCAAAAATGAGGTGCAGAGCAGAAGTGTGCTGCCTGTGGCAGAGTAGGTCTCCAGGCTCACTTTAACTGAGTTTTGTTCACTTGCCACCCCTATCCTGCCACCCATCTGGCTGTTAGACCATGTGACATATCTGCGTTGCCTTTGTCCGCTCTGAAGATTTTCAGAGCCTTCTTCCTCTAGCAAGGTCCGTCTCCCGGGGCCGCAGCGGACGTCGGGCGTGTGATGCTGCCCGAGCCAGCCGGGAGCAGGGCTGCAGAGCCCCACATGGACCACCACCAGCCTTGCTGCTCTCGCCGATTCTGGTAAAGTACTGCCCGATCTAAAGGGCTTTTGCCAACTCACGTGCTTATGACATTAGTAAAAGGATGTACTAAAAGCGTGTAGGTGCACTCTGTAAAAGAGAAAAGCAACTGGGAAGTCTCACAGGTTGATCTTTGGTTTTAAAATTCTCCCCTGATAAGTGTGAATTGAAGCGACCACTTGAAACCTCACAGGGGTATGCTGGGGTGATTTAAAAAGCTGTGCAAGAGCCTACTTCAGTCTGCTTCCTTTTCCTCCTCCAGTGACCATATGCTTGCTTAGAAACTGTGATTGCTTAAAGAGATTGCTTAAAGAGTGATTGCTTAAAGAGACCTTTTGCCTCAAATGATTTTTCTTGACAGCCACAAAACCATCACTTATTTACACACGATTTGGGTTGTGACTGGAGCACAGCCTGGTACTTTAGTGAGGAGGTCAAACAAATGCTGAAAAACCTCATGCTCTCTTGGATGCAGCTGAACATACAAAAAAACCCAAGTCATGCTGGACGTGACCTCAAGTCTCGGGACAGGTTTACACAAAGTGTAAACCATCCGAGGTGGTTGGTGCTCCCTAGCTGCCCGGCGCTCGGCTTTCACGCTCCTCCTTCTCGCTGGGTTATTTCATCAGTTGGCTGAACGCTTACTTAAACCGGCAGACCAGACCAGGAGAGCAGCAGCCTTGGTGGGGCGGGGAAGGGGAGGAGGGGGAAGAATGAGGTAAAGAGGACAGCTTGTATTTACGAGTGTGTCTTTTGAGTTCATAAAAGTCAGGCAAGAATGCATAACCAGTCCCATGAATGATTTTAGCTGGATCTGCTTTTGATGGAAAACATTTTGCATAGCAGTGACCTCTTACAAAAATGACAAATTAGGAAAAAAACCACCCCTCAAACTTACTTGCAATTGGTCTAAGTACTGGTATAAATATAGCGTAACGTAACTAACTGTTGCAGAGACAATAAAGAAAAGACATATTACTTCATACTGTGTATTATAGTCAGTAGCTAATAAATTTTTCATAGTATCCTTCCTCACCTGTGCAGGGAAAGATTCAGAGGACACCCTTCAAAACAAAAGCCTTCACATGCAGCTGATGGTCTGTTCCTACACTTAAAATCACTGGGAACGGCTGCCGTTGTCCATTCTCAGTACGCAGATAATGTCCTGTGCCTTTTATTTGCAAGCCTCAACTCCCTGAGAAATAGCACAGCTCTCAGTGGTAAAAAAACCCATCAAGTAGCATCTTACTGTTGTTAAAGCTCAGCCTGAGTCTCAGACATCTGGATTACAGTCCAGGGACAAATGATAATTAACATGCTTTAAATAACTGCTATCTAGTGCTGCAGGAATTTGTCGTGTAATAATGAATGTCGCTTTTTGTTGATCATTTGAAGTGCTTGCTTTTTGTACAGAAAATATACATATGCCTCCTTTCTCGCTTTACAAAACCGGTGTGATAAACTTTCCCTAGCTAACCGGCAGGTAGACTTCACTAGCAATAATCTTTACAGTAGTAGTTGTTGTTGTTATAATAATTATTAGTAGTAGTAAGATTTGTTGTTATTTTAATAACTTTCAAAACTGCTTGTTTAGGGGGGGAAAGAAAGCCTAGGCCTGGGATTTTTTTTATATTGGCAGTTACCTTACCTAGATTAGTGAGTGGTTTAAAACCAATTAAGAATTACTTGGTTCCCTGCATCCAGGTTTTCTGCTCACACTCTAAACAATTTCCCCCCCCCAACTCTAGCTTGGTAAGGCTTTCTTTCCTTTTTCTCTTTGAGAAAAGTTCAGTTGCTTCTGTTTTTTTTTTTTACCTTTTTACTGATTTGCAAGAAAGAGAGCTTGCACTTGAGTTCAAGGAGGCTTCTCCACCCCAAATTGTTTTGTGGCTGAAAGGACTAGAGAGTGTGCTGAGAGCCTGCCACACCTCTGTCCTAATCCTGCCTCCTCCTGGATGGGGCACTTAACCTCTCTGTGTGCTGTCTATAAAATACATTTAATAATACTTAATGGCTTTACTGCCCTTTGAAAATGTAAAGTGCTATGTGAGTGCCAATTACTTTTATTATGTTCCCTGATGGAAGGCCTCAACATATTTGTGTTAACTGGTACTGCTAATGCACTTTCTGGAATAATCTTTGGCTAACAAAGTGAAACACTTGACTAAAACACAGTTTTTATTTTGCAAGGCAGACACAGTGACACATGCAAGGAAAGTCAGGACGTGAAAGCACTCAGCTTCACTGGGTATGTCTGTGCTGCGTGTCAGCCATAGGCTTCAGCTAGGACACAACCCAGCTTGTCCCTCTCCAAGCTGTGTCCGTGCCAGGGAGCGCACAGCAAGGAAGAAACCTTGAGCTTTGGACACACGGCCTGACTGTCCACCAGCATAGGACAGATTTTACCAGGCAATCAAATCCTGCAGAATAATGTGCTCGGGCTGTTCGGTGAGAACTCACCATCCCCAGAACTCACAGGAGCACTCCAAAGCTGGGGGCTGGGTGTTCCCACCGCCCCCCCTGGACCAGCACGTGGCCCATCTCCCCAGAGCAGTGCCAGCCAAGCTGGTGCTGTGCCGTGGACTTGCGATGCTTCTCTTGGGAAAAACAGCAGTATTTCATAAAAATGTGGCAAGCGTTTGTCAGGAGAAGAGGATGTATGCCTGACCAGTGGCAATTATCTGTCACGACCCCTGAAGTATTTGCACGGTCCTAAATCCAGATTGCACTTGGTGCAAAGTATTGACTTTGAGTCGATCAACTTGCAGTTGGCTAACTTCTTTACAAGCTTGTTTTAGCATAGGAAATTTGAAATAGGACAGTATTTATTAGATCTGATGTATGCAGGGTACAGTCAGTCATAGTTTAGACTGGTGTCTGAAGTGGGAGACTGGTACCTGAAGGGGGAAGGAGAGATTGGCTATATGGACCAGGAATGGCCTCAGGAGAGGTTTAGTCTCCTCATCCTGAAAAGATATGGACTGGACAGGCCTGAAGAAAACAAGAAGTATGCACTTTTTGTGTAAGCAGAAAGCATTGAGTGAAGTCGTGATAACTTTACACATTCCTGGAAAGCAGTTGAAACGGTTCTCATTTACCTGAGAAATGCATTTTGGAATTGTCACAGTGCAGCTTTTGGGTGGAAGCAGAACAGACCAGCTCCTAGAAATGGGATCTGAAGTAAAAGTGACAAACGTGACATCCCTGCAGCATCCCGCTCCGGGGACAGTGTCAGGTGGGGAGTTTGGCTGGGGTGGTACACCCATCAAACCGTAAGGCAGGTCTCCTAAGGTGAGCTCGGGGTGGACGGAAACCTCCCGTGGAGGAGAAGGGCAAAAGCTTGCTTGATCTTGACCTTCAGTACGAATGCAGACCATGAAAACAGGGCCTCATGGTCCTTCTGACTTTTTGGGTTTTGCCCCAAGCCCCAAACATTCCTAACTCATATTATGTTTATGCCTGTAAATTGTAATTGTTATTTTTCAGAAAGGGGTTTAGAACCATTAGAGCTGAAAACAGAAAATGTGAAGTAAAATTTTTAAAAGGAATTAACAGTAATTAAGAGCAGATGCTGTTCTCTCTGATCTCATTTCATTTCGGACAGACTGTTTAGCTTATTGGAGGCAGTGTATAAATTTGGATTGGTGTTCTGCTATGTTATAATCATATGGGCAGCGAAAATAGAGAGTTCTGAAAGAGCAGACAAAGTATTTAGAGGCTCTTACAATTGTGCCACTTGCTCTGTGTTTGCTGTTCAGACTTTCCTTCCTGGAACTCAGCAAATTCTAGTTAATTTTTTTCTGACCTCACTTACAGAAACAAAAGTGATGTCCCTTTAAAAAAAATTCAAATAATGAGACTACATTTTTTTTTAGCAGAATATTTGGATTGAAAATGTGGGATTTTAGAAATTTTTTATCTTCAAAACACTGGAGTTGTATAAACAATTAAGCCAATATACCCATGTCGTACTTTAAGTGCCCTCAGGAGGGAGAACTTAATAAAGGTTTCTTATAATTTTGGTCTGAAGATCTGTGGAAAGAAGTAGCAATAAGAAGCATTGTAGAAATAGCTGTGTGAATACTGAGACTTATGGAAGACAGTGTTTGTGATTCTCCAATTCCCTTACCCTTGGACTCTGGTTTGCCCTGCTGTTGTTGTGTACAGACAAGGTTATAGTCAAGGTGCGAGTTTTAGCCACTTTTTAGCTTTTAGCCACCTCTTAACTAAGAGGTTTCAGGGCTCAGCCTTAGGGGCTGAAGAGGCTGAGTGATCCATGCAAGTTCAGACCAAAATGTCATCTTATGTGCTAGATAAACACACAGATGCGGTCTCACCTTTCTGCTTGACGTGGAGAGGTCGGGCACCGAGCTCGTGGCACTACAGCAAGCACAGATTTTGTGTCTTCATCAAACAGCGGTGACTGAGCTATTGGTCCTCCAATGTGCTTTAGGTTAGGAGAAACAGATGCTGCTTTTCCTCTTCCTAGCTGTTTCTTGAGAACAGAACTTGCTGTAGGAATTATTTTTCTGTCTGTCTGTTTCATCTACTTAGATATTTTTGTCTATATAAACCTCTCTTAATTTGGTTGCTTTATTGAATGGTTGCTAGCTATTAGGTTGCAGCACTCACCACTACTTCCCTGCTGTCTTTGCCAACCTAATTAGTGTTTTGTTCCAAATGTGGCCTATTACAAGACTGTTGCATAGCTGAGATGCTGTATTGAGCTGTAAATAACAGCCTTTTTCTGTGGTTGTTGCCACTTTTCAAAACACCACATTAAGACAGAAAAAAATAGTGGTTCATCTGTACGAATTTAAGACACATGATGTGGGAATGTTCTGATTTCCCACAACATTTTTGTATAATATAGCATTCTAGATTTTTTGCTATAGGAGATATTATAAAAATTCCTGTTGCTATCAAGTTAAAGGCTTTCCAGACAAGCAGGCAGGACATTTAGGAAAGACATAAACTTTGGAGTTCAATAGTTAAGCCTATGCTGTTCAGCATATTCATATGTTAGCTGGAAAAAAAAGGCATGAATAACAGTGATAAAAATTGGGGATGACATTAAGCTGATAAGGTGATAAAGACAAGGGCAGACTGAAAAACTGTGCGTAGTCCCACTGTCTCTGAAAGAATACAGTTGAACCGGAAAATGGTCCGAGAAAGACAAGTTCAAAGGTGAACAGGATAATTTTCATGGGAGCAATGACTGAATATACTAAAAATGTTTGGAAAAGAGAAGATTAGCAGTGTGATGATGACCTAGGGAATGATGGTATCTTCCAATAAAATAGTTAGATGCATTACATGAAAGCAAGAGATTTATTTTTTCCAGAACAACAGGAGATTCTTATTTTCCTAGTGTTAACTTAGAGCATGAAACTTCTTATTGGAGAGTACTATTTCCAGAGTATACAAAAAATCTGAAGTGGATTAAATGCCCAAGTGCATTCAAAAAGCATCTGGACAAACTTGGAGGAAAAAATGTTAGGGGACATTAAGCACAAAAAGACCAACTTTGCCTCTGGAAGTCCTTGAGCTGCATACCACTGGAGCCTGAGAAAGCTTTCTGTAGAAGCATATGCTTGTCCTGCTCTATATTTTTCCATGAGCATCTGGTATCAGTCGCTGTTGTAAATGGGATACTTTGCTAGATGGACCTTTGATACTGCTTTTTAAACTTTTTACTGCTTTTGCTTTACTTTCCTTCAAAGCACCTGGAGTCATTCTTTATGGCACACAGTTGTTTATTGTCTTGCAAAAATTAGCTGAAATTTCAGGTACCCATTGTGGTAATTGAGACATATGGTATAAACATATAGGATTACAGTTGGATCAGATGAGAAAAGCAGATTGTCTTATAATTTGTTGTGGGAAGAGGAATAGTCTGGACACCTTGTAGCTCTGTCTTAAGAATATTAGTAGAAGCTGCAAAATGATGATAATTAAATTATCCCCAAATGATAGTAAGTATTCACTGGAAGACTTACTGTTGTAGGACTGAATCTGCAATGACAGTGGATATTGGGTCTCAGCGAATGTTAATTGCTAGAGAAATTGTTTTTGATAATATAGAAAGCTACTTAGTAGGTCAAAAATCTCTAAGGGAAATTTTAAGTTATTAGTTTCAATATATTTGATTGGTAAAATTTTATTTTTATATATATATATGTTGTTGTTGGTTATTTCAGAGGACTGCAGGGTTCACAATGTGTGTTACAGTAGCAATAAATGAAAACCATCTGAGTTTATGTTGTTCCTTACTGCAGCCAAACAACCTTGTCCATAAACCACTTCTCTGCTGGTGTCAGGGGTGTATGTTTTACCTAATACTACCTCCAGCAGTCCCTGTGTTCTTCCATGGCAACCCGTCCCTTTGGGCAACTGCCCAAACTCCCAGTTTACAAAGAGATTTGCTCATACCTGTTGCAGATAGTTGCTGCCTTCCTTTTTTAGGATGGTCATACAATTTTGGATACCCAAGTCTAATGTCACCTCTAAAGAGTCATGCTTGCCAAGACAGGGCTTTTTATAGCTTTTCTTCCATGGACCCACTGCTGCTTCAGGGTGTCTTATTGTCTGGAAGAGAGAGATTTGTATCATATTGTCACTGATGCAGCACATACTGCTGCTTTATATTAGAAAGGATAATCAGTTTAATTTGAACATTACTGTTTTGTGTTCTACACATAACATAAATTTATTTGCCACCTACTCTCAGCTGAGTGCTCAGAAGGCCTTTCTGGCTTTTCAGAAGTTCAGATTTCCATATTTAGACGACAGTTTGTGGAACAATTACTGTGTTCTCTGTCGGCAATCACTCAAAAATACTGTTAATTTATCCGTATACAAAAAAGGGATGGTGCAGCCACGGCTTTATTCTGTGTCTTTCTCCCTGCCAAGCATGTGATATACGAATAGCTTAATGGCAGTGTAGGGCTTGTGGGTTTTGGCCACACAAGGATTTTGATATGTCTTATGAGGTCGTACAATTGGTCAGTCTGGTGTATGGTGTCAGATGTGGGTTGTATCCATAAGCTGCAATTAATTAATCTATCAACAGTGAAGGTCTTTTCCCTTAAAGCACAATAACCAAAAATTTAGAATTCAAAAATACTTCTTTCAAAACTTGCCAGCAATAGAAGAACACTGATATTTGAGAATGCAGTGCACATCTACACATAATTTCAGTGACACTAAAGTGCAGCATGTTCTGATTGATGAAGTGACTAATGATTTATTCATCACTTAATTTAACCTTCTGTAACATTATTGTGAATTAGCTTGCTTGAATAAGAGTATGTCTTAAAAATAATGATTAAATCTTGATTAATGTTTCTCATGACAGCAAATGCATGGAAACTTAGTATGTTGCTTAGATAATAACTACTTCTGTTGTTAACAGTGGCCCCTCATTTGTAGTCTGACTTGGAGCAGGTTTAGCTTCCAGCATGGGCTTCTGTATGTTATGCCATTACCTTTTGCAATGCTGTTCTCTTTTTCTTTAGATATTTACACATTGCAATCCTCTAGCCCCTTTAGCTTATTTAGCTTCACAGAGAGTAACTAAATTCCTCTTATTCCTCACTAGAGGGCAAGTTTTTCAATGCTTTATTCATGTTGAAGTTTATCATTCTGTCCAACTTCTCATCCCGCTTGAAGACTAGTTACCAGAGTCAGGTAACAGAGAGGTAATTTAACTTCCTTACTCTCTCAGAGTTTCCCTGGCTTTTCATAAAGTTCATTGCTTTTATTCGATATAGCTTCCCACTGGAAGCTCAAACTGGGCTGATTTTTCTCCCATCATTTCCAAGTCCTCTTCATAGCTGCTACTGTTTCCATCCTGTATATAAGCTTAATGTTCTTGGTTTTAAACTCATGTCTGTAATTTTTATGATGAAGCTAGTAAGTGATTTAGATTGCTTACATTATCAACCTGCTTTTTACATTATTTTCCACATGCCATCATGACATCTTAATCATGATTTTTGTTTTTTCCATGTAATCATTAAAAAAAAATTGTCTAGGGTAAAGAAGTAAATGGTATGATATTCCTTTAGAAACATTCCAGCTCATTACCCTTTTGCCATTGCATACTAAGATGTATCTTGAAAATATTTTAATTAAGTTAATCTGTTGCATGTTTTTACGAAATCAAATGTCTCATAGAAGTCTGTTTCAACGAAACTATCATTTTTCTCAACTGAACTTATAATGTCACCTAAAAAGCCATGAAGGTAATTTGATCAGGGTTTTTTTATGAATTACAGTTGATGTGGATTATTATATTAAAAACTTTTAAACCTGCATTAATCAAAGTTTGTGTTAGCTGTTTTGTTATAGAACCCAAAGTAGATGTCAGGCTGACAGATTATTTAATGCTTTAAACTATGGACTCACAATCAGTTTTCTTTTTCATCCTAGTTTTCTGAAACTTCCTTAGCTTCACTGAAATCAGAGTTAATATTCCGTACCAATAATACTGTTGGCCAATCCTTTTAGGACTCTAATGCAAAGTATTCACATTCAGGTACTTCAAAAGATGTGGCATTTTTGGGCAGCATATTTCTATTCTCAGAGCAGGCTGACAAAATATCCCTCCTCTGCAATACTAGTGAGCTAACTTACTAGCTTTCTTTTCTACTTTCTCTTTCGTTTTTGTACAGATTATTCGGCCTTAGTGCAATCTGAAATTTTGTATGTGGGGATGGGGAAAAATAGAGCTACTAAAAAGATAGGGCTTAAAAGGTGTTTGAGAACAGGTGCAATAAAAATAAAGACCGAGACAGTGTGAACAAAGCAAAGCATTTTGGCATCCAGAATATTGGAGAATGAGCAGAGTTTTACAGGAAAGTGAATTGCCACAGTTGTAATAAGCTCAGGTTTTCTGCAACAACCAAAGCAAGCTGCTACAGAATAGTGTGTAGCCACGTGAAATGATGGCAATATAACTGACCCGTAATGCACTGATTGCAAACTTCAGACACCACATGGGGACGTGGGTCCCTGTGTTGCTGTGGTACTCTTCAAGCATAGATAAAACCACTATATTCTTATGCGTTGTCATAGTAAGGCAATACTTAATAGGAAACATGGTGTTTGTTGTTTGTTCTCCATATATAGACAGCTGTTTCTTTCTGCCAATTTCATTCTTGAGTGCTGTAATCAATGCTTTGTAGTTAAGAATGTTGTTGCTCTTAAGTTTCAGCTCTATCGTTTCAGGCTATTTGGTGACTCAGGCAAATGCCATTCCATCAGTCTGTGACATCTGAAAGTCATTTTTGCATTTGCTAATAAAGGAAGAATACAAGAAAATAAAACCTTTTTTTTTTTTTTTTTACAGTAGTAACCACTTTCATAAAAATAGCTGGTACCGCAACTGTCTAAATTCACTCCTAATGAGTCATAGACGAGTTTTATTTCAGACATGTCAAAGCTGTTTCCTTTTTTTGAATGGTTCTTTATGAATAGTCTGATTAACTCTCTCAGATGTTTTCATTAAAAATAATTATATCAACAACTGTTTTGCAGAACAACATAACAATATTTTCTAAGTTATTGTGAACTATATTTTGTTCCTTCTCTTCCTCTTTGTTATTTGAAAAATATATTTCATAGCACAACATTTAACTTTAAAAATATGTACCTTTCTTTTTTTCCTTTTTTTCAAGATAGTACTCAAGAGTATGTCAGGTGTATTCCTTGAAACTGACTCAGAGTATATCTCTAGTGAGGACACAACACAGAAGCAAAATCACTGCCATTTACTGGGCTGGTAAGGTAGTTTACCCTGTAATTTGTAGTCTGAAGACCAAAATGAATCAAATACAATTGGAAAAAAAAAAAAAAAAGGGAAGTTGAATAATGTGTTTCACTCGTAACACTGAGTAAAAGATAAGTAAGATCTACTTTAAGGGAACTTCTACACATTTCACTTTAGCAAGTTCATGCTAATTTTAAAGAATAACTTATGCTAGGGTCTAATAAATTGTATGACGCAGTCTCCCCTTTGCTTATATCTTTGAATTGAAAGTAACATTCATGAAAAGTGAGAATCTCAAATAGAGAATAATACAACCTGTTCCATGAAGTGAACACAGGAATGACCACTGTCTTTATGCTTTCATGTCTACCTTCATCATCATTCCTCATATTCATATTTTAGTATTGCTATAAACAACCTCTTCATTTTGCATTCATTGTTTCCAGCATTGTTTAAATATGGAGTAGGAGAGGTTACCTCCTTCCTGCAGGTACTATAGTCCAATAGAAATATAAGCAAGCGGTTCATCACCGAATTCTGATTGTGTAGTGATCAGCATTTGCTTCCTAGTTAATTTGAAATGCTGTATTGTGTCCTCTTCCACAGAAATACAGCACTTGCAGTATGGTGAATTGTTCACGAGTCTGTAAAACAGCATTCCACGACGAAACGTGGTCTGGGGTGAGCTGATCAGAGCTATCATTTCATTTTATAAGAGGCATTTTTCCATTTTTCCCCCCATCATGCCCCAGGCAGCAAGGCACTGGAGCAAATGGCGGCTGCCCCTTTCTACAGCACGTGCCCAGTTTCCCAGGCCACTGCAACAGGCGTGGGGATGGAGATGCTCACCTGGCTCTTGCCCTGCTCTTGGGGCAGGGGACGGCCAGGACACAACCAGGGGGCTAGGAAGTGCTGACAGTTCTGTAGGGTGGAGCCACGGTGGACCTAACAATAGGCAAAACTCAGCCCAAAATGTAAAGAGAACAAATGTCTGGTTTATTGCTTTTTCTTTTTGGTTATCCAGCTCCAATGCACTTTTTAACCTGACTCTCTGAATAGTGTTGTTCCGCTTACAAAACTGGGGTGGTTTTACTGTCTCCTATTTGTTCTTTCAGGATTTGTGGATTTAACACTCCATGATCAGGTCCATCTACTGGAATGTGCCTGGTTAGAGATACTGATGATTGGCTTAGTCTGGCGCTCCATGGAACACCCAGGAAAGCTTTTATTTGCACCTAACCTATTACTGGACAGGTCAGTCTGCATGTTGCTGTGAATTATTGAAGTTAATTTATTTCTACTGCAATGAGATTAATTTTGAGCTCCTAGTCATCTCACTGATACTACCGTTTGACAGTACTTCATAAGTTAAGCAGGGTTATAGTAGGTGAGACTGGAGGAGGAATTCTAAAAACCTTAGAAATGCTCTGGGATGTGACACTGGTCATTTATTAGACAAGTAACACGTCTGAAATTTACCTGCTGCTGGAAGTACTTTCTTTCAAAGGCAGCAGAAAATGTCTCTTATAATCTGTGCTGTTTGTTGCAAAACTAAATGAAATTAAAATTAAATACTGAACCCTAATCATGTTAATTCAGATAATTATTTCTGCTTATTTAAAATCCTCCTAGTTATTCTTAGTTAGAATGGGTTTATCCAAGCAGCCAGCCAAAAGTTTGGAAGAAAATCCTGGTAGAGCCTCAACTGCCATCTTATTTATTTGTAGAGAACACATTAAGGTTTGGTTTTGGTTTTGGTATTTTTTTCTCCTGAAAGATGGAGTCAAATATGTAAAACACCCCCCGGCTTGCTGCCCTAAGTCTTTTTTAGCTAGTCTTGCTAATATGCTGTAGGTGTTTCTAAGTGAGAGAGAAAAATATGCTTCTCTGCCATACAACAATAGCCTGGATTTTAGCTGGCAGTCTTCACAAATAAAAGCAGGAAGTTTGATAGATTTTTAACATCTATTCTAGCTACGTTAATGCAAACTCAAGTTCTCTTTTTTCCCGGTCACAAAAAATTTCAGCCTTGGGCAAGAGTGTTAGAAGAGAATAACCAGTAAGCAGGGGTTTTGGCAAATGGCTGTGACAAATACAGAAAATGTGAGTTAAGATAGAGTCATCCTAGCTATTGGTAGTTCTCTTTAGTTGAAGACTACCACCCACATAGCAGAGTTGGCAGGAGACAGATTATGCGTGCACACTAGTCACTTCAGCGCCCAGTCTGGCATCTTGGTCTAAACTGAAGGTGGAGGAAGAGCTGAACTGAAGAGATAGAGTATGTGGCGAGGCAGCTAAGAGCTGGGCAAGCTTCTGATCTCATCACGGAACTGCAGGGGCAGTGAGCTACAGCAGAGGCATGGCAACAAGAAGTCAAGGCCAGTGCCTTCAGCTACTGCAACCGTTAGCTGGCTGAATGAATCAAAACTCGTATTAGCAGAAAAACATCTTTTGAGCAGCTTGCTCTGTTAGCTGTGGGGTACTGAGTTTTCATGTTTGCATTTGGGCAGTGTTAATCCTTTGATTCCCCTGCCCTCTATTTGCAAAAAAAAAAAAAAAAAAAAAAAAAAGGTTTACTTTTTGTATTTTAGTAAAACACAAATGATAATGCCTAACAGTATAAAATATAATATTTCATAGGAATAGAGAAGTATTTATTGCTTAGGAAAAACCCTATTCCACTTGTGTGAGCACATGATCTGTGAGCTATGGAACTAGATATGTATAAAAGACATTCTCATTTTGCAAGAAAACACAACAGTTTTAAAATAATTTCTTAGTGCACATAAGAAGTAAAATTTACTACTGTAGGAAAGTAAGTATAGCATATTATTGAAAACTACTATAAATTGCAATATAGCTTCCAAAGACCAACGCATCTGTTCCACGTTCTGTAATACAGGTTGTGAGAAAAAATTGAAAACTGAAAAGCAGAGCCAGAGTACCATTCTTCCTCCTCCTCTTAGCTAAGAAAAACAGCTAGGAAAACATCTGAAACTTTGGTCTTCCTCAACTAAAAATCCCCATGCTCTGAATCAAATGGAATCTGAGCAGTGTAAGCCAACTCTGCTGGATTAAAGAAAACAATTGCATGCAACTGGAACCAGATTTTACTTTAGGGCTCAAAACCCAATTAACTTCATAATCAAAACAGGCTCTTTGTTTTCCGACTTTCAAACAAGAGTGCTTCGAAAAATTTAGATCTATTACATCTTCTCATTTTCAGATAATAAGAAACATATTTCTAAGGCTTCATATACTTGCTTCAATCTACTTGGTAGGGGTATTTGCTGAAACTAAAATAATAAATTATTTGGGGAGCACTGATATGCTAATTAGTTAATGAACTGTTGATTTACTAGTTAATTAGTGCTAGCAATAGTTTGACGTGCTAATTTGACTTAGGCAAGTTGCCTTTTGAGACTGTTACAGGGCAAAAGTATATATCGTTTGTCAGATTTGAAGCGGCAGGACAGAGACTGATTCAAAGCCTGTTTAACTCAATGGAGTCCTCCACTGCATCAAGTATTTCGCTAAACACTACAAGAGTGCAAAAATTGCTTGATGTTTTACTGTTGTTGATCTAAATAATGAAAGCATTTGACTGAATGGCAATAATAATGGAAAAGATGGATGCTGTAGTACAATTTCCTATCATCTGTTCTTCTCTCCCTACCCTTCAGCATGTTCTTTACAGGATACTCCTTTTCAATGTTTTCATCCACAGCATTCTGTCCTGAATCCCCATCACGCCTTCTTTGTTACCTGACCTATGGGGTTAACAGCATTTGCAAATATTAATTTAGCTACTGTCTATAATCCAGAGTCACCCACTACATATGGTAAAACCTAGATCTGTCTCTAACCTGTGTTTTTCTGGACTTAGTGCAAATTCAGTATTGTTAATATGTTCACCACATTTTGCATATGCCTCTACCTCTCTCTGATCATTCTGTGGCAGCCAGCCTCTCTGATTTGCACATCCCTTTCATTTTTCACATTCAGTCTTCTCCTGTCTCTAACAGATTCTTTCTGTCTGGAATCTTGGAGATAGGTAGTTGTTTGTATACATCTGTACGTAAAGCTCAGGTCACATCAAGTTTTATTATGCAACTTTTTTATCTTTTGGCTAGATAAATACAGTCTTTTCTTGTTCATATCTGTCTGAAATGCCATAAAAATAACATTCCAACTTTGCTCTTTTTGAACAAATCTGACTTTTCTTCTCCCAGCTCACTCCTCCTACTTGGGTCATATTAAGCACAAGCTTGTCTTGTCTCTGAAGATCTTGTAAAGACTGTCTTTTCTCATTCTGTGAGAGTCAGCTTGTTACATTTTCAAATAAATACCTCTATAATTTTCCTATGCAACAATTCACACTTGGAAGACTCCTTGAAAATATCTCTAAAGCACCCCTTTGTTATTCATTTTAAGTTCCTTCTTAAAATTTTGCTTTGCCTATAAAAAAAAATTTATACAACAATTAAACTGCCAGTATGTGCAGACTACTGCCTTCTGTACGGATGAATGTCATCACATTTATCCCTTTCCATTCTCACTCTGCCTTGTAATTAGATAGGGTATTCTGTGGAGTAATGCACCCTTTCTTATTCTGTTAGTGCACTATCTAAACACTTCAGTCTTGGTTCAAAATCAGGACTTTTAGCGGTCTGCCTGTTACATATAACTGGTACCTTTTTATGGTGTACAACTGATGTTATTAAAAAAGCTCAAACGACAGTAATTATAGATTAGAAAAATAGGCCCAATCAGGAAATACAGTGGCACACTAGCAGTGCTTGCAATTAATGTACAGTACCTGATACAATCAAAAAAAGCCCAGGATAAATGCAAATATTTTATATTCTATTTTTGAAAATCAGTATCCCGTATAAGGCAAATCTAGAAGTAAAGGCTTAGGTTTCTAATGGGACAAACCAGATGTTTCCTGTCTGGAGGGTTCCCAAGAAACTAGACCTT
Source organism: Pandion haliaetus (assembly GCA_013401275.1). Classification (NCBI taxonomy): domain Eukaryota; kingdom Metazoa; phylum Chordata; class Aves; order Accipitriformes; family Pandionidae; genus Pandion; species Pandion haliaetus. The sequence goes on along the minus strand of VYZV01006536.1, from coordinate 74,004 downwards.
AAAAATGTCATTAGACCAGGGCTGAAATTTGTCAGGCCTGACAATAGGCTGTTTATCATTTTGAAGAAAATGTAACATTTCTTCAGGAATAAGGGAAGTCATATTTTATTATATTTTAAAGGATTTGTTGCATTCAAATATCACGCTGATCAGAGGTTACTCAAGTGTTTGAAGCATAATTGTAAAGAAACTTATGGTAGAAATAGCTTAATTGCTAAGGTGGATGACTTCTCACCTGAAACATCCTCTGCATCAGCAAAATGGGAAACCCAGTGCTGCGTTTTAAAAAGGTAGGTGCGACTTCTGCCCAGTAAGCCTGGTGACCGTTGTAAAGAAACTGAGGCTGAGGTGTGAATAAACATGACATAGTGGTAAAGAGTCACCAAGCATTTTGTAAGGGGAAGCCATGTGCCATGAATACATTAGCATCCTCTGAAGAAATTAACAAGCAAATGGATGAGGGAGATCTTGTCTGATTTCCAAAAAGTATTAAACAAGATCCAAATTTTATGTAGACAAATGTGAACTGTTGCATATAGGAGAAGAATAATCCTAATGCTCATAAACTGCATTCTGAGGTGATCTTACCATCTCACTGTTAACAGTAGTCAGTTCTGCGGAACCAGCAGTTCTTTGCTTGCCAGCAGTTGAAAAGTAAATAGACTTCAGCTTTCTCCCCAAGAATCATTACAACAGGAAAAAGAAATAGTGCAGATCATTGTTATTCCACTGTTTAAATCTGTGCTACGTCTGTGCTTGGAAAACCTTGCCTTTCTGATTTTCCTTATCTCAACAGGAATATTGAAAAAACAGGAAAGGTACTCAGAGGGGTTACATAGGCAGTCGAAGAGGGAGATGAGCTTTGGTACAAAGAATAACTAAATAGACTGACTTCTCTGCCTGTGATGCTCAATAGAAGAAGGGAAACAAAATCAAGATGGTAGGAATTGCATAAAGTCATGAGCACATTGGAAAGATGTATGGTAATCCACAAGTTAATTTCTCTTCTGATCTAGCACTAGAGGTAATCACTTGAAATCAGCAGATCCAAATGCCTATACATTTAGCCCAGGGCTAAATATACCTTTGATATGAGCCAGTATGGCTGTTGTCATGTCATGTTCTAATGTTATTTTCTTACCATGATTGCAAGAAATGTCCAGCAGCAAAAAATCAGTCTAAGGACTTATAAAATTTCAGTTAAATGTAGTCAGTATTTCCATGTTTCTACCAGGCCATTTCCTTCTTTTTACGGAGAAATCCAGTCTGCTGTTCAGCTTTTTTATTTGGAAACTCTTGATCACTTCCTCTTCCAGTGCTTGATAGAGCTTTTTCATTCTTTCGGAAGAAATTGAAGAATTTTCCCTTTACTGACTTTCATATTGAGCGCTGGCAGAAGGCCATGGATCTCTTTAAACTGCAGCTAGCACAAATAGCATGAAGACTTCACTGCAGGTAGCATTCACTGTAGTTATTCAGCTGTATAACTTACTGCTTTCATGGCTTTGGTCTGAAAGTTTCTCACCACATCTGAAAAGAATCTTTTAAGTTTTCTGTGCAGATAGTACTTTCCAATGTTTCGATAGAGAGAAGATTAGATATAATAGAAGAGCATCAGGATGAAATCTGAGTATGTTTTGCAAGTCCCCCACCTTGTAAAATGTTCCAAATGCCTGAGGACATCACACTTGTCTGTCACTTGAGTTAATGCACAACGTTTGTTTTTGGCACTGTGTAATTGTGGATGCATTAATTACCATTGACTTATTGGAAAAATGGAAGCAAAGTTGTCACAGATGCTTGATTTTGAATGCTCCATTAATGACCTCCCGCTCTTACTTATTTCAAAGGGAAAAAGCCCATCGGCAACAAGTATATCCAAATTTGCACTTCAAAATAAATTTTAAAAACAATTGTAAGTTTCATTTTCATCCCATCTTTGATAGCGATATATTCTGTGCTGGAAACCCAACTCACACAATCATTCTGTCGTCAGGCTACTTACCTGATAGAGCTGAATGGATCAACTTGTAGAGAGTTAAGGAATCACTTGAAATAATTAAATTTCTCTTTCATCTTTCACTTTATTGTTGGATTTTTCAGATGTAGTATTATATTGTAGATCCCAGAGAATGAAAAAAAATATTACAAGAGACAGAATTGTACATCTTAAAACAATGCAAAATGAATAATTTCTATTTATTGTAAATCAGTCTTTCCTGTGCCTTGGAGCAAAATTCAGACTACCTGATTTTGTAATTCAAACAACCTAAACATAAATCTGGAAGACCCTTCCAGAGTTTGGTGAGGTGTTGGATAACGCTTAAAATAATAAACTCTTTAAAAAAAAAAAAAAAAAAAAAAAAAAAAAAAAAAGAGGAAACCCCCCCTCTCATTATGATCTTTCCACTTTTCAGCTGTTAGGAAAAGAGGTTCCCTGGGTGGGTTTGTAGGCACAGAACAGAAGTTTTCAGAGAGAATGAAATCATGTCTGGATTCAAGATAGCCCCTACACAAATTCTAAGATTGCTTGTTCATGTAGTCACTCTGACCTTGGAACTCAGGCCCCGGTTCTAGGTCATGTTGAATTGTGATGCTGATCTTTCCAAAATTAAACTTTCTTTGCATTTCTGATATGAAGAGAATTTTGAAATATTTTTGGCTTTAAGGTTGAATGTAAATTAAACTGAAAAAGGCCTTCCTGTCAACAAGAATAACATTTTTCAGCCAATTACTGTAACTTTATTATTCCCAAATGGAGAGCCTTCATAATAATGTTCTAATCTAAATGTTTTAAATGCGACAAAAAATAATCAGTTTTCTTAGAATTATTATAGCAACATTTTAGAGAGTTTCCATATCTGACATATTTATGGATCCATTTCACATCGTATTTTACCAAGAAAAAAATAATTAAATACTTAGAAAGGTACTTAGTAGTTAATCGTCTGTATGTTTCAGACCTGATTCACCACTGCTGAAATGTATAGTGTACTCTTACTTTACCTGCCTAGGTAGATATTCCTGTGTTGATCTAGTCAGGAAAGACACTAAATCATGACTACGTGGCTCTATGGGCAGAGTGATCAAGGGCATGGGAATCCAGGTGGTCAATCCGCTGGGGTGGCTGAGGAGAAAGGGCTTGAAGAAGAGTGGACAGATCCTGCAGGTCAACAGCTGGTTGCCTAACTGATGTCAACAACAGGGATTCAACTTTTATGATCACGGAACCTGCTCTGAGGATCGAGGATGGCTAGGAAGAGATGGGATCAACCACATCAAGTGGGGCAAAAGCAGGATTTCCACAGGCTGGCTAATCTGGTGAGGGAGCTTTAAACTAGGAATGACAGGGAGGGGAGATGATGACCCACAATCAAGTGAGGAAGTGGTAGACTGGGCTGGCAAGAAAAGTGTTCAGGGTGACGTAGATAGGAGAGCTGTTGTAATCAACAAAATGTAGCAGTAGGAGGCCCCCCCCAAGTGTGTGTATGCACATAAATACAGAAGTGCCTATAGGACAGCATGATGGGAGAAGCTACATACATTTTCTGGGAAACCAGCGCAACTTGGTGCTCTCTGTGCCAGCAATGCTCCCTCTTGGCAATGAAGGCCAATAGCCTCCTGGGCTGCGTTAGGAAAAGCATTACTGGTAGCTAGATGTAGGTGATCCTTCCTCACTGCACAGCCACGCTGAAGCAAATCTGGAGTGCTGTGTCCAGTTCCGAGCTCCCCAGTACAAGATAGACATGTGCATACTGAAGCGCATCCGGTGAAAGGCCACAAAGATGACTAATGGACCGGAGCATCTCTCATACAAGGAGAGGCTGAGAAGACCTGGAGCTGATCAATGTGTTTAAATATCTGGTGGTGGGGGAAGTAAAGGAGGCAGAGCAAGATTCTTCTCAGTCATAGGACAAGAGGTTGTGGAGTCTCAATCCTCGGAGATACTGAAAACACAACAAGGTATGGTCATGAGCAAGCTGCTGTAGGTGGCCCTGCTCTGAGCAGGGGCATTGAACTAGGTGATCTCCAGACAGTCTACCCAACTTCAGCAGTTCTAGTATTCTGTGAGTAACTGTAGCTGAAAACCACTTTAAACTACATTTTTGAGTTTTTGTTCTGTTTTGTTTTGTTTTGAATTTATAAATGTGCTACTCCATATTTATTGCAAATATTTGACAATGATGACTTATAAATCTTGGACTTACTTTAAAATTTTTGAATACATTTTAGCCAGCAATTGATCCAAACCTCTGTACTGATAAGCTTATATCAAAAAGAAACAAAGGTCTCTTAATAGTACACTCCAGGAACAGCAAGATGTAATACCACCCATCAACTGTAGTCTATAAATTTCTTCAAGGTGTGTCATTTGAAAGCCAGTTCTGGGAGAAATGGGATGAGTAAAAGATGTTGCTACCTCTGAATTACTTTGCTACCACCCTTAGTAATTAAGGCTCAGGAACAAGTCAATTTACAAAAACAAAACAAACACACAGAAAGCAACACGACAGAACCACTACAGAACAAGCCTTGTATCTTTAATTTCTCTTTCTGAAGCTCTCACCTTCACGCCCACCTACCACTTACTGATTGATTTGTGTGACTGTACGAGCCTAACTATTGTGATCAAACCAGCCATTTTTTAAAGCAAAATGCTATTTAACCTCATAAGTACTGACACAGAACAACAAAGAAGCTAGGCATTTCTCTTCATTAGCAGGCCTTGCATTTGATACTGTGGTTTAGTTTACTCGTAATAGTCTCTGCTTTTTTCTTTGCTTCCTGTTCTTTGGAGATTGCTGTTTTGTTCTAGAGCTTTGGGGGCTAATTTTTTTCGCACTTTTTTTTTTTTCCTGCTTACTTTTTCCCTAACCTTTTCCACAATCTCCACAGTTACTGGTTAAATGCAGGATGGTCTGAAGTAAAATTTCACTGCTGATAACCGTTTCCTCATCTTTTAATTATTGATAAAGCATAGCATTGTAGAAAAGGGGGAATCCTCAGTTAGTTAAGTAGCCCTCCAATGCCTATCTGGAAGTCTTTAAGGCATCCCAATGGATGGTCTTGATTTGGTCTTAAAACCTTGGAGACGGAGCTTTCCTGACACCCTGCTTCCTTAAGCTGTTCTGGTGCATCACTTTAAACAGGAGTAGAAAGTGTTTTTCAATGTCTGTTAATAGAACTAATGTATATAGAACACATTAATGCATATAAAAATCATCTCTTGTCTTGAACACAGGCCCACCTATGCATCAAGCCTGCAATAATATTCTAATGGATAGAACATTAAAACAATGTTAAAAATAGTTTGAAAATTCTTTAGTGCTTCAGAAATAGCACAGGATATAATGGTTCTGCTCTGTTTTTTACCTATCCCCAGTCTTCCTGAATTTCCCCTCTTATTTAGCTTTATTTTAACATCTCTCATTTGGCGTGCGAATTAGCCACCACTTTTGGTTCAGAGCTAGCTCAAGGAGCAACGAAAAGAGACATCCGAAAAGATCAGCAAACCTCAGAGGATGGTGGGCTGGTAACTTTGTCAGTACTAGAAGATGTAGGAATTACCTATTTGAGCCTCAGGCTCAATCCTGATTTTTGCTTTGTTGCTATAGAAGAGAGAGCGACCCGTTCTGGGTGGAAACTGATGCTGTGCATGGGCAACCACTTTTTTCAACCTGTTTTGGGGAAGTGATGATGCCAACAGGAGTAACTCAAAGGGCAGGTTATGTGAAAAGGTATAAACATAACTGCCCAGGTCAGTGGAGGAAAAGAGAGCCTTGCTCTTCGAGGTCCCTTCTGCTCCTGTCTCTTTTCCTCCCTCAAAATTATGTTTGGAACTGTTATTTCAGTTTTATTTCTTATTTGGCAAATGTCTGTTTCAAGAAACTCTTGAAGGGAAAAAAGTTTGATTCCATGTTGAATTGTGCTAATTCCAGTCCAGTACTTCTCAAATTGCCCAGCTGTGAGTGATTCTCAGACTGTGATTCATGCATTGACACTAATGGCACATTTTTTTGAGTAAGTAGCCAAAAATACATGATTTGTTTAAACACAAGAAATAATTACTGCAACAGTGTTGTAAATCAATTGGAAAAGATTTTAGTGAACTACCCCCTGCCCNAAAATATACATGCTCTCACTTTAGGTTTCTTCCCTCTGAATTTGTGTCCTTGCCTCTGGACAGGTAGACATTCTTCCTTGCCTATGCCATGGCTGAATAAGCTAACCAAATATAATAGAAGTATGAGAATGAGATGCAAGGAAGACAAAATGCCAAGAAGATATGCACTGAGAATTAATATACTGTAATAAATAGAAAAGATTGTAGTCCTTCCAAACCTTTCCCCAAAATACAATCCAAGCTTAAACTGATGAAGAGATTTTGAAGTATGAGCAAGTTGGGTCAACTTTTAAATTTTATTTTTGCTTCTCTATTTTATATTCTGTGCCAGATTTATGCATAAACTGAAGCCAAGGGGCTGTGATATGGTGATGGGATCTTTTTACCACTGCATTAGTACATCAAACCTTATTTGTATGATTTAAAGATTGCTTTTATTCTTTACTCAGGTGCTGACTGTATGTTTGGATTCTTGCTTAAAAAGCTCCACACCAGTAATAAATCCTTGCTTTTAATTGTACCCTCTGAAACTAAACTGTTTCAGGAACTTCTCCAAGAATTTACTTTAGAAACAAAAATTTTGGTTGCAGATCATTTTGTCCAACCTGCTTCTTGAAGCAAGACGATTGCCAACACCAGCTTAGGCCAGCTGTGACTTGAAAGTCTCTGAGGATGGAGACCACAGCCTTTCTGGGTACCTGTTTCAGGGTTGCACCACCCTCCTACAATCCAGCCTGAATCTTCCAAGCTGTAGTTTACAGCAGTTCCCTTTTGATTTACCATTTGGCGCTGAGAAGACCTTGGTTTTACCCTGTTTGTAATGCCCCTTCAAGCAGTTGTAGACCAGTTTTGTCTGTCCCCTCCCCTACATACTTTGCTTCCTTCTCACCAGACTGAACAGATCCAGTCATTCGACCCCTCCTTGTAGGCCATGTGCTGCTTGCCTCTGATCATGTCCACAACAGGAGGAGACATCCAACATCCTTCTTAAGCTGAAGGGCCTGAAACTGGACACAGGCACAGTCTCAGCAGGACCAAGTAGAGGTGGGGGGAAAGTAATTTCTCTTGTTCTGGCCACATTCTTCCTAACAATTTGCATGCAATTTGCCTGCACACAAATGTCCACAAAGCAAGAATGCTGTTGGCTTATATTTTATTTGGTTTCATTTTCCAGGAGGACTGCTGCTCAGCCCAGTGTTTTTCCAGCCTGTACCAATGCAGAGGTTTATGTGGCCCTGGGTGCAGAATTTTGTACTTCTTGTTGTACTTTGTGAGGTTTCTGTTGGTTCACTTCTCCAGGGTCCCTCTAGCACTGAGGTTGTTCTACGTAGTGTATCAACCTCCCTCCAGCCCCAGTTTAGTATCATCCACAAATTTGAAGATGAACGTGTTATCATCATCCAGATTATTGATAAATATATTAAACAGCATTGGCTCCAGAGTCAACCTCTGGAGTACCTACTACCTACCACAACCTAGGTGTTGAGCTATTACTGCTACACTTGGGGTCTGGTGATCCAGCCTGTTTTCCACCCATGTATCTGTCTGTCTGCTCAGCCTGTACTTCCCTGGCTTACAGATAAGAATGTTGTAAACCAAAAGCCTTACTACAGTCAAATTATATTGCACCTACCACCTTCCTTTTGATCATTTAACTAATTGTTTCATCACAGAGTCAAGCAGGTTGGCCAAGCACAGTCCAATTTCCTGGATCCTCCTTGATTTTTGTCAAAGTTGAGTTAGCCTTCTACTATTTGTCAGAGACCTCTTTCCATCTCCATGATTTTTTTCTAAGTGATAGATATTAGCCTAATGAATACATTGACCAACTATTTCAGCACCCTGCAATGAACACCATTTGGCTTCAAAGATTGTAATTACTCTTCAGAGTAATTACTAATTCTCCAAGTAATTCCCTAACCTGGCAATATGCTTCTGTTGGCTTTGCAAGTGAAATACGACACACACAAAAAAGAAAAGCTGTTGAGTGTTTCAGTCTATTCCACTTAGTCAGTCACCAGGTTTTCTCCCCCATTTGTCAACTCTTCGTTCTCACTGAAATTCAATTTGTTGCTGCTATAATAGTAAAACACTTTCTCGTTACCCTCTGTGTCCCTCACTAGTTTTAGGCGTAAATGCTCAAACAGTGCTGTCTTCAAATCTGCAGATCACACCAGAGCAGGGGGTGCAGGTGATATATCCGAGGGCAGAGCTGCCATACAAATGGACCTAGACAGGCTGGAGGAATGGGCTGACAGGAACCTTGTGAAATTCAGCCAGGAGAAATGCAAAGTCCTGCACCTGTGATGGACTAAAGCCACTGCTACTGTTCAAGCTGGGGCCTAACTAGCTGGGGAACAGCTCTGGAAAGAACCTGGGGTGCTGGTGAAGAGCAATCTGTGCATGCACCAGTACGGCAACATGCCAGCCATGAAAGCCAACAGTACCTGGGGCTGTATCAGTGGTAGTGTAGGCAGTAGAGCAAAGGAAGTGATGATTCCACTTTTATTTGGTACTCATTAGAGCATATCTGGAATACCACATCCCGCTTTGTGCCCCTCATTACAGGAAAGATGTTAATAAACTGCAGTAAACCTAGTGAAGAGCCACCAAGGTGGGAGCTCATGCCTTGTGGCTGAGAGAAGTGGATTTGTTCAGCCTGGAGAAAGAGGTGGCTTTTGGGCATGCCTAACCTAAATTCTGCAAGGAGGTTATCAAGGCTCTTTATTAAGATGCCCAATGGGAGACTGAGAAACAAGAGTCATAACTTGAAGCGGAGGAGGTTCTGACTGGATAGAGGGGAGAAAAAACCCATGATGATGAAAATAATTAAGCTGAGAGAGGTTGTTCAGTCTCCATCCTTGGAGGTTTTCAAGACCAGACTTGCAAAAAGCCTTGAGTGAGCTGACCTGGCTTTGAGTGGGAGGTTGGACTAAACATATCCTGAGTTGCCTTCCAGCCTGGATGATGCTGTGATTCTGTAGACTTAGTGAACTTAATGCGCGTAGTACTTTTATGCAGTAATTTAAGACCCTTAATTCACATGCTTTAACTTTCCTAAACATTTCCCAATAACCAAGCATTAAGGATTCTTCTGAGAATATACTTTGATGCTTTGCAGTAAACAAGCTTTTATTATTTTGTTTGCAGTAAGCTGAGAGTACACAAAGACAACAGCATGATGGCGGGATAAGGATAATTTTCAAATCTATTGCTTAATTTGTCCTCCAGAAAAGTTATCTAGGCCTTCCTAGATAGGCCTTTGTATCAACTGGGCATATAGCTGTGAAGATGTGATAATACTATCAGCTTATGTTAGAAGGCAATTTGGGAGAACTGGAGATTACTGTTGCAGATAGTTTTTATTGGTTAACAAAGAAAATCAGTATTGTAGCCTAGATAATAAAAAGATTTGATTAGAAGCCTGCAGTTCAAAGATACTAAGCTCCTGCAGTTCCTACTGATTTCAGTGGAGATGGATCTGCTGCCTAACTCCATAAATAAAGCAGAAATTTCTAAATTGTTGCTTGCACACATGAATACCTAAAGCTAGGTCTCTAACTTCATCTGAAGTACTTAACTCTACCTGAAAAGACACCCCTCTTTTTCTTATGCACTAGCCTGCTGTTTCACACCAGCAGATAGCAAAGAAAAAGAGATTAGAAAGTATTTAGAATCTCTTAAATTTACACCTTTTTTATGTATCATCTACTACATGAGTTCAGTTGGTGGGAAATAGGCACACATGGAGATTTAGGCACGTGGACTATGTATGTGTTGCAGCACTAGAGATTTTTTTGTCCAGAGGTTGTACTTGTCAGCAAGAGGATCTTGATTGGAATATTGATTTTGTAAGCTACAGTCCATTGAACTATTTTTGTAAAAACTACCACCTGGGAATTATTCTTACTTGCTATCAGAATGTCTTTTCCATCTTACGAGTTTCCACAAGGCATTTTAAAAGGTCTCATTTTACAAATAACTTTTTTTTTTTTTTTTAAATTGTGGTCTTGGCTATGCAAATTTTGCAATTTGTTCAGTCTGTGTAATATTTTGAATTCTTTTGAATACTGGCTGGCAGTAAGTAGTTTGACGTGTTTTAGGAAGCAAGTAATTGTCTTAGCTAGACATGAAGATGTAGGGTATTTTTAATACATGTCATTTGCCATGTGAGCCACTGAAATTTTTTCTTTCTGTGTAATCCTGAAATGATAAATTCTTACACTAAACTTTATTGGGATATTATTTAAGTTAATGCAAAACTGTTAAAAACTTTTAGTCCTCTGAAACTGCTTAACTCTATATACTCAAAGTTAATCTTTCTCTGGTTGTAGGCAAAAATATTGTATCAGAAGCAGTGGAACTTGTCCCACTGTAAAAATGCTTGTTTGTTTTACTTCCACAGGATTTAAATTTTAGCACACCAAACAGATTTTTAGGTAACAGTAATTGTTCATATTCTCATGCCTTGTTTTGAGTGCCTGATTTTTGTTTGGTTTTTTATTTGACAGTGGTGCTACTAAATACTACTTACTTTGCCTTTATTTTATTGATGTCCAAACAGAGGAGGAATATACTTTAATCCAACTGGTTCAGTTTTTCAGCTTTATTCTGCCTAAGCAGGATTCATCAGGGCAGCAAGGTGGTCATGGCTGAAGAGCTCTCCACATCCAGCATTGAACAGTGTAACTGATTGGTCATCAAATCATTGAGAAGTCCCCCTCTGAGTTCAGATTCAGCCTTCGAGCAAAAGAGACAGAACTGTGAATTTCAGTAAAGCCATGTTCAGATATACCAGGCTGAGATCAACCCTTTAGTTCAGCTCATCGGTCAGGGCATTGTAAATGAGGGTGCAAAAGGCATCACGCACACTTTACGTGGAACATAGCGTTGAGTCTGCCTGCCTGCTAATCTTAAGACTTAGACTTTTCCCGTACCCTTTTACACTGCGCTTGTTACCGCTGTCTGTGGGAACTTAATATGTGAAATTATTGATGTTGCTGGTCATGCCCGAAAAGCTGCTATAGTTTAAATCACCATTTCTTCACCGAAATTTTTAAGAGCCAGAAAAGGCCATAAGAATTGCATTGCCAAATGTTGCAGCTTGTGACCGGGTGCCCGCCACGCAGTGGAAATCAAGTTCTGAGCTGAGTGCTAGTGAAATGCATGGGGAGAATTAGGCACTCAGGAGTGCTCAGCATGCAGCTGCCTGGTAGCCCATAGGGACCTGAGGTGAGAAGGAGCAACCCATCCTCCTTATTAAACATATCTTTCCATTATTTCCATTCCCAAGGCTGGATCATCTCTTTCTCACAGAAAAGTCAAAGAACGTGTGCTGTTGTAACAGTGACTGAAAAGCTTGCTTGGGACCCCACGTTTTCAAATATTACTGTATTTTAACCAAGATGCTACTGGCTGTTCTAAGGCAGTATCTCTCACTTTGTTGTCTTGAGATTGTCCTGCTTTGTTTAAATATCTCTGAAAGCAGATGAAGTAGCTTCTGTCATATGCCATAGTCACTGGCTCATAGGCACTGTGCTGGGATAAGGGGGCTGTAGATTTAAGTTCAAGCACCAAATTAAACTGAATAGGGGTTGGAACTTGAAAGGAGATCGATGTACAAGTGTTCACAGATACGCCCTCTCCTTCTTTGACTTAGTTTTAGGTTTAGACATGATTGAGAGCTGCAAAGAATTTGCTCAAGCTGTAGTCAAAAAGGAAGACGACTGCTTTGTCTGAGGGTCTGGTGTGGGTTTAGACATTAGCTACAGGGTCTCAACAGCATGGCTGCATCAGGACTGAGGCAGCGGTGTCTCTACTGGTAGTCAGCATTGGTTTTGTCACAGTGAGGTTAGGAGATGTTCAATCTGTATGCGCGTTACATCTGATCATTTGAAATTTCTTTCGCATTTTCCTATGGCAATGAGCTTCAAAATTTTGTTCATAAAACCATATCTAAAAATAGTATGTTTTTAAACAGCAGATTTGATCACTCATTAAGTCTTACTTGTTAAAATTTCACTCAGGAAGTCCTAATAAATGTACAAGTAGGTAGTTTTTGGTAAAAGGTAGCAATGTAAATTACCTAAAATTCCATAACCAGAAAATTTGCAGAATAAATTTTCATTAAAAATAATTACAATCTGCATTAATCCTTGAATTGCAGGCTGGGTGTGCAAGAAGAAAATTAGTGAGCGAGAAAACCTAGTATTGTGAGCAGAGGGAGGTGGTTAATTGCCATTACTAATGAACACGTTGAGATTTCCCAAACTTTAGCTTTGTTTAATGCTGTAATGTAAAAAGTTATCTGCTTTGTGGAGTGGAGGAATAGTTTTAATCAAACTCAGTCATACAGACAAGATTTTGGCCTCGTAAGTCCTTGAGCTCATGAATTAGCTTCTTTTTTTAAGGAGACTTTATGCTGATACAAGAAAAATGGGAGAAGTGTGTTGGAACACTACAGACTGCAAGGCCAGGTGGAAACAAATGCAAAAGGTTAGGGAGGGAGAAATGCAAAGAATTGGGACTATTTCAGTTAAGGGGAAAAAAAAGAAAGAGGAAAGTAACACAAACAGAACACACAAAAAAAACCCGAATCAAAATGTAGTTTTAAACAAATCTTTTCTTCAATGTAAAGGTTTGGTTGAGTCAATCTTGTATGTTCCACCACAGTAATGCCTTGGCGATGAGTTATGAAACTGACATTTTGGGGGAAATATAGTATTTAATGATTTATTCATTTTATGTGGGATACTGAGAACTGTGCTTTTGTAATCACACATACACCAAATGAGCATAGAGTAGGAAGTCACGTGCTAGCTAGTGAACTGATGAAATCAAATTGGAGGGGAGTGATCCAGGGGGATGAAAAGCTCATGCTGCCATCAGGTTAAAGCTGTGAATATCTCCCGCTTGATGGTATTCACACAGGAATCAAGGGAAATGTGTAGAGGGCATGGTGGAAATCTTTGACATGCTGCTGGCTACTGCTGCTCGGTTTCGCATGATGAACCTTCAAGGGGAGGAATTTGTGTGCCTTAAGTCCATCATCCTGCTCAATTCTGGTAAGTGGTGTGCCTTGCTGTCACTCGGGTAATTGTGGTTGCTTCTGCATGTGGTTGAGTGCTGCTTGTTGTCGCTAATGCCGTTTTCATCTTGAGACAGCAGCAATCGAAAGGGGGCTGTCAACATAGACGCAGGCAGAACCACCAGGCAGGGATGGAAGGAGGCAAACCTGTTCAGTGGTGTAGCTGGCACCCAGCAAATTAATGCAGTAAGTAGTTGATACGCTGCGTACAGCTGATGTGAAGGGCGATCAGAGCACTGTTTTGAACTAGGTGCTGGCACGTCTTAAACCTCTGATTACAAGACACTGAAGTAGCTGGAGCTGCATTTAGGGCATCCAAAGGCAATGCTTAGTTGTAAATTTACACCTTCCTTTTTTGGTGATGGCAAAATAAAGGGAAATAATGGCAAAAATGTGTCTGAGTTTATCATGGTTTAATTTATATTAAAATACAGGCACCTAAAACTGATGTCATCACCTTCTACTTCCTTTATAGTTGTTGAGATAAGTATTTTTGGGCTGTAAATCTCATTCTGAAGTACACTTCAAAAATAAGTGATGAGATAACAAGTGTAGGTATGGATATAAATATGTAAAGTTAGCTCACTTGGATTCTGCATGAGATGATTAAATAAGCAAATTCAAGATGAGGCATGTGACAGAAAATTTCTGTTGCACACCAGCGGATTGTTTTCTGTTTGAGATGAGAAAAAACTCCAGACAATTTATTTTTAAATGCAGAAACAAGGCCCCCGGTGCTCTCACAGAAACGACAGAGGTCTAAAATAATAACGTAGGCACCAAAGTCAGCATTTTAGACCCAATCTCTGCTAAGTTGTCACCTAATGAGTAAAGATGTCAGAGTTTCCCAACCTTGAGCATTTACCCACTTGTTCTCCCCTTTTTCTGTTGAGTTTGAACTTGGAGATGGTATCAACCTCTAGACAAAACACATGTGGAGAGCTGTATGTCCTTTTTATCGGGCGGTCTAACATATCACTTGCCCAGGTTGCATGAAATACAATTTCAGGTAATTCCCACTAAAAGCTAACTCTAAACGCAGCAGACTTTGCTTTATTGATCAGGCACTTCTTCCTTTATGGAAACTTGGACCTGGTCTATGCAAAAAAAAAAAAAAAGTTCAAGCACAGTTATATATTTATACAATCAAATATAAAATATTTCATTTATGTTCTATAAGATATTGATGTGGTTCAGGTTTTGTTGTGATTGTCACCAATTACCAAAATGTGACATCTGAGGCAAGCACCTGACATATTAGGAATGAAGTGGTGCTGTTTTTATCTTGGATACCAGAGTGTGACAACTGTAATTACTGTTTGACATTATATTTTCCCACTATTGCCCTGATAATTAAAACAGAATATTTCCGAGAGATAAAAGTTCTTCCTGAAAAGTGGTGCTTCTCCAGATTTTTAGCTAATATGTTCAAATGTAATTATCCGCTTAAATAAATCTACAATATATCATTAGTTTATAGAAATATTGAATTAGAAAAAAAATCAGAAGTTTGAATAAAACACATTAGATGTTCATGTCTTGAACGTGAAGACTTCAGGTCACGCTGTTGAGAGTTTTTGTGCCACTACTGTATTTAATATCGATCCAGAAAACTATGTTTGTTATTTAGACAAAGCTCTGCCAGACATCACCAGCTATCCTTCATAAGCACATCTTACTTTGTTAATGGGATTTTTTGTTTCAAGGTTCCCCTAAGGAAAAAATGTAAAAAAAAAAAAAAATACAGCAAGTGAAGTCAGTAATAATCAGAGAGATGGGACCACCAAGTGAGGCTAAGAGATACTAGATCTTCATTCCTTCAGGGTTCATATTCAGCAGGTTCAAATCAAGTCAGAGTTGTTCTGACGGTCTGATGAGTGATCTGATTTGGGGTGTGGGGTTTTTTTTTTTTTTACATTAAGTGAAAGTTGATAGCGCTCAGAAGTCTGGCACTTCTACAAGAGTCTTGACAATGATAGATCAGAGGGCATGGTTCAGGTTAAGCTGTTAGAGGCTCATAAAGGATGCAATTTATACCATTGTTATGCAAAGTGACATTTATCACTCTGGCTTGCATACTGCACTTATTGCAGTATATCTGAGTACACTGTAAACTGAATGCGTATGTATATACGGCCACAGAATGTATGTCTGTATTGCTTGTAATTGCCTTTATGCATAAAGGTAATTAATTTTACATCTCAGGTTTTGTATTCATATAACCAACTAATTTTATAAATGTCTAAGGAGTTAACTATTGGGTGGTGGAAATGTGGACATGAGTTTCTGACTGTTAGACATTTTAGATGCCCAAATTAGGAAGCTAGACTGCATTACAGAGATAAGTAGCATAATTTGGGGTACATGTAATAATTGTGTGTTGTTTGGCATAGATACTCTAGAATGTCTTCTGGAGATGCTTTTCTTCACAGAATATAGCCAGCCTCCTTAGGTAAATGTTGGACACACGTGAAATATCAGGTGCTCTGAAGCACATGGTGTACATGATGTATGAGAAGATGCTGAGTGAGCTGGGTTTGTTCCTCCTGGAAAATGGAAGGCTAAGGCAGGGTCTAACTGCAGTCCTCAGACAGCTGATGAACAGGTTATGGAGAAGCCAGGGCCAGGGTCTTCTCAGAGGTGCAAGAGGAAAGGACAAGCTGCAATGGAGACAAACCACGGCAAGAGACATCCTGACTAGATGAACAGAACAAAAAAATCTTCCCAGTAAGAGGTTAAGCACTGGAACAAGTTGGCCAGAAAGGTGGTAGGATCTCCATCCTCGGAGATACTCAAAACTCAGCTGGACAAAGCTCTGGGCAGCTTGACCTAACCCTGCAGTTACCGGTATTTGAGCAGGAGGTTGAACTAGGCGACCTCCAAGGCTCCCTTGACCTGATTTTTTTCTGTGATTGCACATGTAAATATGCACAAATCTTCTACTGAAGAAACAGCAGATAAATACACAATGACTTTGTGGCCCTTATGCTATTTGTATTATACATGCATATGATTAAACTAGCTGATCTCAAAATGATTTAAACAAATGGGCTAATTAAACAAATTGGACTAGTTATGCTACATTTCATATTTAAAAGCAGTCTGCATTTGCATTCTAAAGCTTTGTGTGGATTTAATTCACTGAGTGTACACAAACATTTCTTTATTAAATCCTTGGACATCTGTTAGTCTCTTCACATGAGGTAGTGCAGTTTATTGCTTTTGTTGGCCATTTATTTTCTCTTTTTTTTTGCAACAGCTTTCAAGGCTGTTTAATATCTTTACACTCCTTTTCCATGTGGTCTTGGGCAAAAAAGCAAGCGAATTTTTTTAGCTTCACTCAGTGCGTGTGGGAAAGATACAAGGTTTTGTTTATAAAGCAAAATATACGTTTACTCTAATTCCAAATTTTTCCTGAGATATCAAGGCGACAGCATGTCTGTAACAAGGACAGCAGCATTGTCTCTAGCTACATAACAAACCAGAAGGTGCCCCTCTAAAGCTGCAGCAATAAATCCTTTGACTAAAAGCAAAATTGTATTTTCAAAGAACACGTTCAGCTCAATAATAAACACTTTCTTAACGCCGGAAAATAAGTGTTACAAACATGAAAGGGCAACACGGTGCCAGATGTTTTACTTTTAAGCGTATCTGAAAAGAGGAGTGATGCTATGTGGCAAAGCAACAGGCTTTCATTTTGGAGACAAAGGTGTAGGTCACGTCTGCCTTAGCAGCTGATTTAGCTAATTAGTTAGCTGGTTAGTCCATAGAGATGGAAAGATTTAGCCGATTTTATGTAGCCTGTAGACCTCTCGATACATCATTCCATGTGACTGTTTCTTATTCTTTTCTCCTGATTTTTCCAGCTCCTGTTAAATTGTGCTTTTTATTTATTTCTTTATTTTGGGGGCTGGACGGTTACAGGAGTGCATGGTACAGAGCCGAATTTGCTCACAGCTCAGCCTGGCTTGCTACTGATCCAGAGCAATGGGGCATGGTGGAAGGGGAAAAAGAGCCTTGGGTATTGTTTTGTGAGCCTGAACTCTAAATGCAAAGATATTTTAAGCTGGGGTTTATTGTGTCAGAAAAGATGTAGATGGCATTCTCCTCTACAGTAATATGCAAAAATATATCACTATATATAGTGACATATATAAAATCAGATCACTATATGCCAACAGATGGCACGGTAGCACTGCAATCCCCAAGGGACCCTGTTGTGTGCAGAGCTTCGTGTTATGGCCACGGACCAACAGGCTTTACTAGTTTGCAGGGTGGTGCTTTCTCTGTTCTTGCTCCTAATATGTTTTACAATACTGACCTACAGAAAGAGCTGAAAAACCACCTGGTAGCTATTCAATTTAGGCTTGTTTTCAGCCTCAGAGCTTGGAAGGACCTTTGAGACTGTTAAATTTAATTTTGCTGAGACAATTTTCTGCACTTTTGTTCCAAAGCTCAGCTTATGTGTGTATGTGTGTGATGGATAGCTGGCATTTCTTTTAGGGAAATTTCTGGTTATTGGCCTGGGGCAGGAGCAATCACTGGGGGGCAAGAAAGGAAAACCAAATGTCATTTTTCTTGGCAGTTATTGACTGGCAATTGCCCGAAGTCTTTACATTTTGGGGGAGTGCTTTTTTGATTTATACTTTTTAATAGCTTCTGGACTAGACCTAGGTGAGAAACAACTCCTCTTAATTTTTTTTTTTTTTTNNATTTTTTTTTTTTTTTTTTTTTTTTTCTGGTTTCAAAGCTATGAAGCTAAGGGGTACTGCTACAAGGGCACAATAGTATCCAGCTAAAGCAAGCTGCTCTGGAGGCACTGTGGGTTTAAGAGGCTAATGTTTCCTTCTAATGGACTGCGATTTGTCAGTAATATTTAAGAATCTTGCCCCTGCAGGTACTTGCTAAGCTGTAAGACCTGGTATTGTCAGTAGGTGTATGTGAGGGTAGTTAAAAGAGTCATTCAGCTGAGAAAAGCCCCAGGAGCTCTTCCTCTTTGGTGAATTCATTTCAGTAAAAATAATAATAATCATAAAAAGCTTTGTCAGAAAAGAGGCCATTAGACTATCTATCTATATCAAAATTGAAGCAATAGTCATTACCAAAATTAAGAGCTCTGACAGTTTTCAGAAGTTATGCTGTTTGAGTTATCCTTTTGTTCTTTTTGAAGCAGTGGCTCGCTCACTCTCTCTCTGAGACACTCACAATGACATTCACAAACACAAATTTATATTTCTTTTTAGTACAGAAGACCCAAAGTCATAAAACCTACTTGTAGGCTACAGAAGCTTTAGGCGTCAGGTCCTTGAAGTACCGAGATGATGTGAGGAGGTGAGCTATGCCAAGAAGATGGTATAAAAAAAANNNNAAAAAAAAAAAAAAAAAAAAAATCTTTCTCTGACTGCTCAGATGCATGGCCAAATATTCTTATCTTCAAATGCAATGGTATAGCCTCCAGGCTACAAACAATACAAACGAGCTAGAGTATGTCTGTGTATGTGTGCATGTTAGTGTGTGTGTGTCTTTTTTTCTTCATATCACTAAGTGCGTTGCATATTGTGCTATATATGATGCTTTAAAGAAAAGCAAAATGAAAAATAATTCCAGAAACCAATTTTTTTTCCCCAAGGACAAAATCCGAATTTCTTCTTGGCTCTGTGAGCGGATGCAGAAGGGCCAAAGCACAGGATTTGTCAAGTACGTTATAGACACAGGGCAGTGAACACACCATCATCAAGCCAGTTTGATTGTATTACCGTACATACATCTTCAGCTTTTGCTGCCTCAGGACTGGATTAGAGTAATACGACCTGTTTAGAGTTATTGGCTCAAACCAGAAGATTAACTGGTGCCGAATGCAACAGCTGCATTTTGGCAGCACAGCGCTGTTGTGACCTGACTCAGATTGGCTGTGTGTTGTCGTCCAGAACAAATTCAAGATAAACCCATGCAAAAGAGTTTAGAATTTCCCATTTTTGAAAGCTGATGTGCTTCATGCACCCCAGAATTACTACTGGCAAAAGCTCTTATGCCTGGGTTAGAGTGATTTATAGGAGATGTAGAGGGGCTGTTGGAGGGGGAGTTTGAAAGTTCCTTTTGGTCCAAAGCTTGAGGCTGCTCGCTTTCAGCAGTAAGAAATGTAAGGTGGCTAAATTTACACAGGTTGCTTTGGACATGGTTTTTAAAGGAGAGTCGGGTTTGCAGGTGAAGGAGCACACCTTTCAAGGCTCTTGCTCGGTTGGGAGGGTTTTGTTGAGGCGAGCGCGCGTAAACAAACCCTGATTTTGTTTACGTGCTTTGTGGTAAGGTATTATTCAGTTCTGGGCTAGCAAATCACCAAAAATCAGATATTAAACCAGCATAGAAAATGGCAAAAACTGCCAAAGGCCCGGGCTGGTCAGTAAGTATTGCAGAGCTCTCAAGGGACAACAGCATCGCCTCAGGGTTTCAGAGCCGAGGAAGAGAGGAGTGCAGCCCGAGGGTAGGTCTAGTTGCCGGCTGTGGGTGTCACCCACCACCTGGCCCAGACCTTGGATGGACCCAGGCAGGGAAGATGCATCGTCTTCCTCCTCCTGCTTTGCCCACAGCGACCAAATCCAAGCCCCAGGGTCATTCAAACCAGCGACCTGGCTGGCAGGCAGGAGGGTTCGCACACAGTCAGCTCCTGTGGTTTAACACAGCTGAAGAGGTCAGCCACCGTGGGCAAGTCTGACTCCATCAAAGTAATTTTTGTCTGTGGTTTGTTTGTTTTCTTTCTCTTTCCTTCTCCAGGTGTGTACACTTTTCTTTCCAGCACCTTGAAATCTCTGGAAGAGAGAGACTATATCCACCGTGTTCTGGACAAAATCACAGACACTTTGATACACTTAATGGCTAAGTCGGGTCTTTCTCTGCAGCAGCAACACAGACGACTGGCTCAGCTCCTCCTCATCCTCTCTCACATCAGACACATGAGGTGAGAGCAAGCACGCAGTCAGCCCTCCTGCACTGGTCCTGTGCAAGGGAGGTTTCACAAATGCACACGCACACTTTTCCTTCACAGGTGGAAACTGTGTAGAGCTGTTACAAAACCAAACAAATGTCTACTTTCCATAAGGATGCATGGAACGGCAAAGCAGTACGTTGGATCATGGTGTGAAAGGAGTAAAGTTTTTCCCCATTTGTTTCTTCTAGTTTTTCTTTGCCTTTGCTTCTCGTTTTGATAGTGCTGTAAGCGGTATCTACTTTGAGTGTAGTGTGCACCTGGTATTCTGTTTGATAAGTACCAAGTAGAATACTAACGTAGCAGTAGCCTAGTTCTACAAACTTCAGTCTCCTATAAGATAAGGTTTAAAATTGATAGTTTTATTATGTAGCCCCTTTTCACAAGTGGCTTGATTGCAAATCACTTTACAAAAGAGATTAGAATCATTATGTGTATTTTATGAGTGAGGATAAATGCAGATCTACTGAATCCCAATCTAGAGGACCGTGCCTCTTGCTAATTAGAGGCGAGGTGTCTGAGGTGCTCTGTTAGCTGCAGCAATGGTTCTCCCAAACATAATTACCTCTTAAGGTAGCTGCACAGTGGCTGGAGTGTTTACAACATGACAAGTCTGTACAAAGATACAGTACAGATTTTATTTTTTAGGGAGGGACAAGAGATGTGGTTGCACAGATTTTAATTTTCATTGTTTCAGTTTGTAAAATTAAAATTAGAGTAAGCACGACATCATAGCTACTAAAGCTGAAACATGCAGATTTTACCTCCTGGGCTGATACACAGGTCTTCAGGAAAAACTCAAGGGGTGTGTTAAAATAAACCACACTATGTGTGTCTTTTTGTGGAGTTTCTTTGTCTTCATGTTAATCATCCTTTTTTTTTTTTTTTTCCTGTTAAGAATTTGTACAATTAAGGAAGTTCCAGATGCACAGTGATGTTAATTATTGTTCCCATAGTTTTGTGAATGGCTACTATTACAAGTGAGCATTTACTAACAAAGTGGCTGAGGTTATTTTCTAGGAAAAAAATCTGGTATTTTAGGTCTTATTATGGGAAAGCCAAGATTAATCCCACCCACTTATTCAGAGTGCCTAAATTAGGAGTCCATGTGCTCCACGCTACCTTTTAGGCAAAGGAGAGCAAAAAAGCCACCTTTAGAAGGGACCTTGCTCACGGGCAGTCTGAAGTGTTCTTTGAAAGTGCCGCCTTCTGCTAACTGTAGCAGGAGTGTACAGCAACTGCACTGTTAAGTTAGTTGTTTTGTACAAGGTGGAACTTACATGAACCTAACAAATATTATTAGCTGATAGCTTTTTCTTCCCGTATCATCTTTGGAAAAGTAACCGTTGTTTTGTTACAACCCACAGCAACAAAGGAATGGAGCACCTGTACAATATGAAGTGTAAAAATGTAGTTCCACTCTATGATCTCTTGCTGGAGATGCTGGACGCTCACCGACTGCATGCCCCAGCAACCAGGAGTGCTGCACCGATGGAAGAGGAGAACCGGAGCCAGCTGACAACTGCGTCAGCTTCATCTCATTCCTTGCAGTCATTTTATATAAACGGCAAAGAGGAGGAGAATGTGCAGAATACAATATAAACAGAAGTCAACATATATAATGGTATGAGAAACCCAGCAGCGTACTACCTAGCTCATGCTTCATTTCATCTGCAGTGCCACCTAGGTAAACACTCCAATGACAACAGTCACCTGCATTTTCCATTTGAGTGTTTGTCAAGCGCTTGCCTCATTTGATTGCTTACCCTAAATGGAAGACATTTCATTGCTATGGACAGTCAGCAAGGATTGTCAGGCTAACTTGATTTAAAATCTGCAGTGTTTTTATTTAATTTTGCATGTAAATTGGTTAAGTCCTAATCTAAACCAAACATTCGTTTTACTATAAATTAATAGGCCATACCACCCACGTGTATTGGTATCTCCATGAGTGGTAGCCTTTGGTGATATTAACCTGAAATTCTGAGCTCGCTTAATCCTTTACTTGCTTGAAACTTTGCAGCAGTTTGGTAGAGATTCTGGATTACTTTTTTTTTTTGGGGGGGGCGGGGGGGTGA